>JAUEJL010117630.1:0-12069 GCA_032274825.1 Drosophyllum lusitanicum | reverse complement strand
ATCTTTCTCGGCTACTCCACATCCAAATCAGCATACAAATGCCTTGATCTTGCCACCAATCGTCTATATCACTCGTGGCACGTTCAATTCGTAGAAGACAATTTTCCGTTCCACCACAACCCACAATCTTCTACCCTACCCACAACTCATGACTAAAATCGTATTCCCACAACTACATCTAGTGTTCCACCACAACCACCTACCACCACCCCTTTGTCCACTCAAACACCAACCCCAACCCCAACTACCCCTATAACTGCAGATAATCCCAACTCCTCTATCCTTCCCGACTACCATGCTCCTCCTCCCCCATCCTCACACCTAATCACATATTCTCGTCGGCCAAGACAACCTCCTACCCCTCCATCTCTTGCTCAACACCCTCCCTCACCCTCTCCTACCACTCCCACCTCACCTTCCTCACCCTCTCCTTCCACTTCCTCCCCCTCTATCTCAACTCCAACCACTCCTGCAACCTCTCATACTCCACCATCTCCTTCTCCTCCAAAGAGGACCCACAAACCAAATTCGAAATACTTTAACTCAAACTTTGTCAATACCACTACTCTCTATCCTATACCCGCCTCCCTTGAACCTAGTACTCACAATTAAGCCATGAAGGATCCTAAGTGGCGTGAAGCTATGGATCATGAATTCAATGCTCTAATGCAAAATGGCACATGGGAACTTGTCCCTCAAACCTCTCAACAACATATTGGTTGTAAATGGGTTTTTCGTGTCAAACGAAATCCAGATGGTACCATTGCCAAGTACAAAGCCCGCCTCGTAGCAAAAGGCTTTCTTTAACAATTCGGTAAAGACTACTTTGAAACTTTCAGTCCGGTCACCAAACCTGTCACAATTTGTACCATCCTATCCATTGCTCTTTCTTAAAAATGGCCACTACGCCAGTTGGATGTAAACAATGCCTTCTTACATGGCACACTACATGAAGCAGTCTTCATGTCTCAACCACCCGGATTCGTGCACCCTCACTTTCCAAACCACATTTGCAAACTCCGAAAATCTCTCTATGGTCTAAAACAAGCACCTCGAGCATGGTAAATGGAGCTTACACAGTTTCTACTTGACTTCGGCTTTTGTAAGTCAATGGCAGATGCCTCTCTTTTTATCTATACTCGTGGTAGTGTCACATGTTACTTTATGGTCTACGTGGATGACATTGTTCTTACCGGCAATGATTTCACCTTTCTCACACATTTCACCAATATTCTTGCCACTCGATTCTCCATCAAAGACCTTGGCCCTCTCCATCACTTTCTTGGTATTGAAGTCATCCCTACTCGCACCGGTCTATTTCTCTCCCAACATCGCCATATCCAAGATCTATTGTCTCCATTTCGGATGGATGGTGCCAAAGAAGTAGCTATCCCACTGAATTCGTTAGTTGTTCTAACCTCCATGGATGGCTCCCCGACTGCTGATCTAACACCGTACCGGAAACTTGTGGGCTCGTTACAATATCTTTCCTTTACTAGACCCGATGTATCCTTTGCTGTCAACCAACTCTCTCAATTTATGCATTCACCAACCCAAACTCACTGGCAAGCTTTAAAGTGAGCTCTTCACTACTTAAAGGGAACGATACATCACGGTTTATTTCTAAATAAAGTGTCCTCTCTTGATCTAAAGGCCTTCTCCGATTCAGATTGGGGCGGGGTATCTAACGGTGGCCGGTCTACAACAGCTTACATCTTATATCTTGGGTCCAATATTATCTCATGGCGCTCCGCTCGTCAAAAATCAGTCTCCCGGTCATCGACAGAAGCGGAGTACAAAGCTTTAGCTAATGCAGCGGCTGAAGTTACCTGGGTTCAACACCTTTATGTGATCTAGGATTGACATCCTCTAAGCCGCCCGCCTAATTTTGTGACAACACAGGAGCCACTTACTTATGCGCTAAACCGGTCTATCACTCTCGGATGAAACATGTGGCTTTAGATTACCATTTTGTGTGTGAACGGGTTCAAGATGGCTCCTTGCGGGTTCAACACATCAACTCCTTTAACCAATTAGCTGATGTTCTCACCAAACCACTTGGTCGTTCTGCCTTCATTCATCTACGCTCCAAGATTGGAGTATCCGATGGATCCTCCATCTTGCGGGGGTGTATTAAGGCTATATCTAAGGCTAGAAATTAGAGTATATTAATTTAGAATATTTGTATAGTTAAAAGCTTGTTAATACCTTCCTGTAATAGTTCCTCAATTACCTCCTTTCCTTGTATGTATTTGGCTATAAAGCTATTGTAATTCTCTATGTAATACTATGTAATATACAATAAACTCGTTTCTCAAAATACCATTATAGACACATATGATATGTGTGAGTTAGATACAACAATACATGGACTTGATGAAATCATGCACAATCCGGATGTGAGACTGCTTTAAAACATGAAACGTTATGAAATATCAAGCATTTAGAATTGCCAAAATATGTTAAGAGAAAGTGAAAAACAGAAACAAAATTAGCGTTAAGTAACATATAATAGACATAAACCGATAATCAAGTACTACAACAAAGCAGTAACCCAAAATCTTGTTTAAAGCTTATCTACATCAAACACATATGTGAAGTACTATAAACATGTATATGTCGACACCAAGATTCCTTAATACTAAATAGAATTGACAATAGCTAGCTAAATCATGACAAGAGAAGCAAAACAAAACAGGAACACCTGAACAAAGTGGAATCCAACTTTAGGTAAATATCATAACATCAAAAAGATTTCTTTAAAAGAAAAAAACATTAAAATTCATTGCGACATTTAAGTAAACACATGGTATGCAGGAATAAAACTTACACATAACCTATGTATGGGTTTTGGAATGCCAATATAAGATAAAGAGCAAAGCTTTAACACTTATTAAAATGTGATATGCGATGCGAATGTGTGGAGAGCGAGCAGGTTTGAGCAATGGAGGTTGATTTTAAGTCTGGCTTGAAATGTTTCCAGACAACTATTCTCAAAATCTTGGTTCGGTGTGTGAAGAAGGAGACGTGTTGCAAGGAGGGATTTGCGAGTATGTGAGGTGCGGGGTGGGGGGACGCAGGGTAATAAGGGAAAAGCAAAGTAGAAAAATAGAGAGAAGTATGGTCGGTAGCGTGTAAAGATAATAGGGTGTAAGAGCATTCACAATGGGGGTTAAATGGGAGTTGTATGGGGTGTAATATAGGTTGTATGGATTGTAGGATAGGTTTAATAAAAGTAGAGTGTTACGAAGATGGATCGGTTGAATGAAGAAATTGGTGGGCCCCATATTTTTTTATAAGTTTAATAATTATGGACCCCACATGTTTAGTATAAATATCTTATTTTCTTTTTATGTACTTTCTTTAATATTATGTAAAATTTAATTTAATATATTTTTAAGTTAATTAATTTTAATGTATTTATATTTTTAAAAAATTTCTTAATATATATAAAAGGAGTTTTGAATTTATAAACAACATAATAATATACGAACCATTGCGAGGAGATCAAAAAAATATAATATATAGGTATCGTCGTTTTTATATAACGCATTTTTAATTATTTTATTTTTTAGTTTCGTCGTTTTTAAAACTAGGTGTTTAAGTATTTTATTTTTTAAATTTAGTAATTTTTAATTAATGTATTTTTATTCTCGTACCTTTTATGTAATGAACGTTTTATTTCGTATTTTTAATTTATGTATTTTGTAACTCTATAAATATTTTTATGAAATTATGTATGTGCGTGGGTGTGTATATATATAAAATGCTGATGTGGAAATTCATTAAACTATGAAGAGTTTAATGGAGTGTGGATGTTAAAGAATAGAGTTGTATAGATAGTGGAATGTTGATGTGGCAATCCATTAAACTCTTGTAGAGGAGTATGGATTGTGGATGCTCTAAAGAATCAGACGCTGCGTTCTTTATATAAATACGGTGGGGCCTTCTTTACCGCTAGACCAAGAAAGGCAAAGTGCATAAAAAAGCATACCCTAACTTATTTATAATCATAAGGAACTAATAGATAAGCAGTAACATTCTACCTTGTAAAATATTAGTATTTAAATTAAATTTGTGATTTGGGAGTTCAGTCTATAGTTTACTTGAGAATAGAATAAAGAAGAAAATAGAGAATAGAGTAGAGACCAAGTTGAGACGAGAGTTAGAGAGACTAGTAGGAGAGAGAAATAAAGTTTGTTGACTGTCTACCGCAAAGAAAAGTATTATTTAGAGACAAACTTTTAGAGACCACGTATTGTTGTCTCTAAATTTATACTTTTTGATACCACATGTTGGTCATGTATCTATACCAAAATTAAGGGGGCATTTGGTTAAATGGAGCGGAAAGAGAATGACAAAGGGTAAGGAAATACTAAGGAAATACAAAGGAACGCAATGAGCATTGCGTGTTGATATTGCTTGGTTAATATAGATAATCATTATATATATGCGTGTATATCTATATGTTTGTGTGTTGTACAAGTTGATGACGGTGACAGTAGTCGGTAGTGATGGTGGTGATGATGGTTGTTAGTAGCAATAGTAAGTTGTGCTAGTGGTCGATGACGGTGACAATAACTCTTGGTGCTGATATTCGGTGGCGGCAAGAGCGATGTTGGTTGAGGCATTGATTAATGTCAATTTGTGGCAGCAGGTGGTAGTTGATGACGACGGTGGTTGCGACAGGCAGTTCACGTAGTTGATAGAGGTGGCGATGGGAGGTGAAAGTGGCGGCTTCGGCGACAGCACCAATGGTCTATGATGGTAGTAAAGTGTAGTGGTGGGGGTGACTGCAGCGGCGGTTTATTATTGTGGTAGAGTATAGTGGTGGCGGTGGTGATTTTGCGACGAGTTACGATGGTGTAGTGGTTGCGGCCGATGGTGGTGGCAGCGGTGATGGCGGCGGTTGGTGATGGCGCCAAAGGGTGGTAGCGTTATTGGTGGTGGTGGTGGCGGCGGCGGGAGCAGTTAGTTGTAGCGCCAGAGGGTGGTGGCAACAATATTGGTGGTGGTCGGTGATTGGTGGGGACGCGCACATACCTGAATCAATTACTCTGAATTCATTATCCTCAATTTACCGGAGAATGGTTCATTATCCATTAATGGGTAATGATCGATTATATTCTACCTAAACAAACAATATTAATCATTACCATTAATTCTCATTCTTTACCTTCAAAAACCTCCAACCAAGCACCCCTAAGATGTCGTTAGTATTATTGGAGTTTAGGAAATGTGATCTGTTCAGATGTTATAACATATATATTTAAGTAAATATAGACCGTAATGGTGTTAATTTTTGTTTTTATAAATATATTTAGAAGTATTCAATTACGTATATAAGTTTTTTTAACATGATTTTAGTTTGTTTGTATGATTTTAGTTGATATAAAAAGTTTATTTTATGCACGTGAATAATAGTAAAAATAAGATCATTAATTTGTGTTGTTTAGGTCATGAGTATAACATCCTTCAACCCAAATTAATCCAAATGTCACGTCAGCTTTTCTTTCTTTTTCCTTCCCAATCCGAATTAACCCAAAGCCCAAGTAGCACTTATCTCAAATCAACCCAAATATTTTCTCTCTCCTTACTCTCTCTACAAAATAAAAAAAAGAAAAAAAATTCGAGTGCAGTCGGGTTCAAGAAGCCGAAATGGAAAAAAGGGAGGGGAACCCGAGATGGGGGTGGGGGTGTTCCTGATCAACCCACATTTAACCGAAGGCAACCCGAAGGTTTTTGGGATACCCTCTACGCTCACCCTTATAGATCTAAATCTAGTTCTCTAATTCTTAAGTTTGACCCATGCATATCGTATACACATGTGAATTTGAAATCTTCCACAATTACATGTTTAGAGAATGTAAGCTACAAATGTAATGTTAGTTTTTATAGTTTTATGTTATTCTGCTTTCACATCTTGTTGATATCTAAATTGAAGAAAACTTTTGTTTCTATTTTGTATGTGCACCACCTCTACCAGTCTTTTTAAATGCATTACATAATTTTTCATCCATGGCTACTTGTTAAAAAAGCGAAGAAGGTTTACACGAGGATAATTAATTAGTTTAACAACTTAGAATATTACTGAACTTTATTGGCTTATTGTTTTGGACCTGATGCATAACTTGTATGAATACATTAATTTAGTGAATATGAAATTGTAGTTTTTGAGTTAATATATCATTTGTTAAAATTAGTATGTAACATAAGAAAAAATGATGAAAGTTGACAAAATTGTCTCTAAAGTAAATATTTATTTTTATAATCAATTACTTTTTGTCCCGAATGTTGTCTATAAAAACAATTATTTATTTAAGTTAAGAATTGTTTTAAAGACCATTGTGGTGACCAAAATTAATTTATAATTTAAATTAATCATTACTGTTAGAGACAACATGTTATGAAAAAAAAATGTTCACTTTTGACTACAATATGTAATCGTAAACAATACTTTTAGAGATGGTTTCGAGAGACACAAAGGTCTTCGGGACAACTCTACTTTTAGAGACTAATTTCTAGCTTTTCGTCACAACTTTTATTATCTCTAGAAGACATTTTTCTTGTGAACCTATCTCACACTCCTATTAGACAACTACTCTCAATTGGCCACATCACAATTAATTAATGAGAGATACTTGTTTTATTTGAATTTTGATAGGGTTTTCTTTCCCTACACCCTAATCTATGACATGAAAATCCCATTTTTAAAATCATGAGTTAATTATTTAAATCGTCCGGCCGTTAATCTAGTCATTTCTACCAATTTAGTCCTTTAACTACAAAAGTAATGAAGACAGTCTTTTAAGAAACATTTTATGACGAGGATAGCCTTTTTTTAATGTATTCCGTCTGTCATCTCCATTAAAACAAGGAAAAAAAAGATAATTTTACCCTTTTGTTTTTATTTATTCTTTTGTTTTATTTTACTCATTTTATAAATTGTTTATTAATAAAAGATTCAATAAATGATGCAATAAATAATTATTCTTTTCTTTATAACATTTTTCCATTTTTTTTACTTATTCTTTTGTTTTTATTTATTCTGCCATTAAAATTGTCACCACTTTCTTCAACAAAAGGAAATCACCCATAACCACCATATATCCCACCACCACCGTCACCACACCACACCACCCCACCACCACCTTCTTCAATAAATTGTATTTTTTTATTTAACTGATAAATATATTTTAACCAAAATTATGCTTACTAAATCTTGATCTTGATCGTAAGATTTTATCAACCAAAAACAAGTTTTACCATATCAGGATCGTAAGTGGGATCATAGGAGTTATGCAATAAAAATATAGGATCGTAGGATTGCTATACATCATACAATTTCACGATCCCACATACGATTTTGTGTATATGATGTACAATCTAAAGTTTAAATAAAATAGAGGGAAAAGGGAAAAGAGAGGAGCTCAGGTGATAGAACTTGAAACGTTAAATCTTGATTACGTTAGTTAAGATGACGAGTGGTTTACAGAAGGGGAATTCACACATCGTAATGCAAATAAGATATGAATTAATGTTTTTAATTGTGCAAATTCCTCTCGAGGCTCTAGTGGCGGTGGACCGGTGGTGAGACAAGTTCTTTGGTATTTTTTTTCGCTTATTACTATTAATGTACTATATTATTTTTTACATTCTTAGATTTATATCATAATCAGACAAACGAAAATATAAAGCAAAAGATCAAAGATTTATATCATAATCCATCATTATCCTTCTTTGTGTTTGGTAAATCCAACTAGGGGTGTTCACTGATCGGATAAAACTGAATTACTGAACCGAAACTTTTGGATCGGACTATTTGGTTCGGATATTTCGGATTTTTGGATTTGATCGGATCAGAACCGAATAATTACTATGGATTTCGGTTTGGTTCTGGTTGCGATTATCTAAACCGAATAAACTGAATAAACCGAATAAGAATATATATATATATAAAACACTACTGAAACAAAGTAATCTATACATATCATGTGCATGTTTATTTATAACTTATTATTTTTAATTATATATTTATGCCAAAACAGTCTCACTAGTAATTGTAACTTGAAAAACTATATTTTAATCTTTAATAGTATAATTATCAAATCTAGTTTTTAAAATATCTTGACTCCTTAAATATGTATTTATGTAAGAATAAAAACCGAATTGTATAAACCGATCCAACCGAATTGTAATTTGGATGGTTTGGTTCGGATCTTAAGATTGTTTGGATGGATTGGATCTCACTTTTCAAAACCGAAATCCAATTGGATTTACTCAATCGGATCGGATTAGACCGATCCATCCGAACGTACACCCCTACTTGTATGTCATGATAATGCATGTTTAAAAAATATTCGGGTCCTTAAAAAAAATATAGTGTGAAAAAGTGGGGTCTTTACAAATTAACATTTTTTTTATGTCTATAATTCTATAAATATAAAGTTATAAATCAATCTAACAGCTTCAATAATTAAAATTAGATTAGATGCATGAATATATAACAAGTACGTACGTACGTTCTTGATATGAAAATGATGCATGCGGATAACATGACGGCATGTGCCTATCCATCCAAGAGCTTCGGTTACATATATCCCCATATCAATATTTTATAACATCATGACGTTCTTACGGCCTTGATTTGCTAAAATGTCTCATAATAGATGAAATTACGTAGTCCAGCCGTACCAGGGATTCAAATTTGTGTGCTAGGCAAATGAGTAGATTTAGACCATCAGCATCCAACCCATATTACCCTATCAAATTTACTGTCACATCAGCATCCACATCATCTTCCATCTCCAACCCTCTCTAACCCACAAACCCACACATTTAACTCTATTCAACGCCACATCAAATATTAATAAAAAATATATATTAAATAAGAAATAAGAGAGAGAAAGAGAGAAGAAGGGAAAAAAAGAGAGAGAGAAACCCGCAACGGGTTCGGCGACTCAATGGCGGGGAACCCGCCATCACCCAATGGGGGGCCATGGAGTTCCCATCCAACCCAACACAACCCGCCATCGGGTATACATACCGATGCGGATGGTCTTGGTTCGTGTGTGTGTTTGTCGTTTAACAAAATCTTATACCAAAATTTTAGACACTTTGTTACACTATCAAACGTTAGATCTTTTTTTTTTATCATTTTTCCTTAGTATTCTCAACCGATTAGTCTCAAAGTTTAGTTAAAAAATTTTATTATTTTTAATTTTCTTTTTAAAAAACCATTGTGTGTCCATCTATTACGCATAATTTTCTTTTTGTAAAATCTGTTTATTAATATTTGATAAATATAATATGTTTTATGTTTTATAACATTTTACCTTTTTGTAATAATTTCTTTTTAATAACTACTTAATAATTTTATTATAATCTATAGTGTTTTTTTGCCAAGTCTCAGTTGTATAAAATACAATATGACTCAGTCAGAAAGACATCTCTTTATTAGGGAAGTTAGATAAACGCAATAACAGATTCTCCCCATTTTACCCAACATTTCTTTTAGCTTAACATACTATGCGACATTTTCTTCCCAACGGTCACACCGTTATTCCGGCGGTTAATGTCCAATTCATACCACTAGCATCTCTCTCTTCTTCCATCTACCACCTAAGAATCTCCTATGTGCACAACCTAAATTTTAATGTCATCATCTACTTATCTTAAGACAGGTTAGTAGTTATCCTCATCCATAATAAGGTTTTTTCATACAGAAAATCATAGCATTAAGTTTAATCCTTTGAAGTTGTGGGTTGGAGATATGTCCTCGAGATAGAATGTTACATTTAGAGCAAATTGTGAAATTGAGGGATTCTTGTGTTATTTGTTTTGGCAGTTGAATTGGCAAAATTGCAAAAAGAATTTAATCAAGAGGTTAACTAGGCATGACAATTTGTATAAATGTATCATATTTTTACCTTGATTTGCCTTTTTGAAGCTAACTTCAATACCCGATTGATGCATACTTTTTATTTGATGTGTTGCATATGCACGTTTTTATCAACTATATCTATTAGGGCAAATTGCGTGAAAATACAATGAACTTTGTCTTAGTTACCATTGTATACAATTAACTTTAAAAATTTTAAAATAATACAATTAACTTTCATAATCCTTTCATTGTATGCAAACAACTTTTTCATGTGTCTGTTGTTTAATTACCATTGTATACAATGAACTTTGTCATAACTTACATAGTATACAACAAATTACATACAATGTGAGGATTATGAAAGTTGGTTGTATTATTTTTAAGAAAATAAAGTTAATTGTATATAATAATAACTAAAACAGAGTTTATTATGTTTTAAAGCAATTTGTCCTATATATAATTCTAAAATGTAAACTTAATTAAGCAAAAAAGAGAAGTGAAAAAAATGAGCTAGGTTTTAGAATGCGGCCGGATCAACCTAAAGCTAGGTTTTGACAAAGATATTATGATCGAACAAGTCTAAGAAAATTAATTTGTAGTCTAATTAAAACCATAAATTAAATTAATATCAAGTATATATTGGTCGGAACAAAATTAATTTTAAGATTTGAAAAGATATATATGTAGTAACTGAATGTTTATTAAATACGACTTAATTAATTTGTTTCTATAAATTAAATAAAATTGTAGAACAAAATATATATTGTAACATCCGTAAACCCGGCTTAGTCGTAAACGGGTTGGTGATAAATTAATTATGTTTATTTATGTGTTTGTTTGATTTTATGTGATTAAATAAATATTTATATCACATGCGTTTATGATAATAAATGAATTCGTTTTTGAACGAGGGTTGTAAATAATACTTCGTTGCATGTTAATTAATTGGGATTGATTGTTTATTTGATTAACTGTATGCTAGTAAGCAGTGTAGTACACTGGTATTAGTAAATATCTAAATAAGTTGCCACCTCATGTTTGATATACTTAATTTGGTTAAATCTTGTTGCATGCGTGTACTGTGTGTGTATATGGATATACATGAGATTTTAAGCCACCTCCTCATTTGTAAGACATACCTTTTGAGTGTGTATGTGTGTGTTTCTTTCACTTGAAGAAAACCAAGAACAAGAAGAACTTGAGTATTGAATCTTTGATTTGGAGTGGTTTTATTGTATAACAAAGGTTTGTATATGTTTCTCATTGATTATAATTATGATTCTTGTTCATATTTGATGTATACATGTTGAAGTTTTGATGTTTAAAGGATTGAAATTCCATTGAAGAAGTTAAAAAGTTTTTAAAGAACTTGTGAAGTGGATTTTATTGATTTTGAGAGTTTAATTGGTTTATATGTGTTTTTGTTGATTGTAAACATGTTATATGAAGTTTCTATTGAATGGTTAGAAATCGATTTCCAGAATTATGTTTGTGTTTGAGATGATTTGTTTGAAGCTGGAAATGAGCAGAAACAAAACAAAACAAGTCTGTCGTCCAAAGGAAGGAATGTGCCGCGTTCCCTGCTGGTCTGACTCTGGGCCTTACCGACCTTGTTGGTCCGACTTTGGTGATCCGACTTTGATGGTCCGACTTTGGTGATCCGACATTGGTGGTCCGACTTGGGTGGTCCGACCTTGGTGCTGTTCGACTGATGGAGCGACGCGACGCGTCGAGTTGTTGGACGCGACGTGTCCGGTTGTTTTTCAGTTTTAAGCCTTTGTTTGCTGTTCAAGTGTGTTGCATGCTACATGTTTGTTTCATATGTGAATCTAACTTGTTGGTTTTGATTATTATTGATCTAAATATATATGAATATATATTTATGAATTGAAGACTGGTTTCGGTATTATTGTGTTATCAGGAAACGCAAAGACTTAGTAAGATAAGATATCTGAGTGGTGCTATTGAGAACGGAGGTGAGTGGAGGTTTACTCATGAGTGGTATTGGTATAACTGATATGGTTACATGGAATTGAGATGATTGATGTTGTGATAGACTGTTTAGTCTGATGATTGTTGTTTGATAATTGGATAACTGTTTGTGTGTTATTGACGTGTGCACATGGTTAATGGTATGTGCACATGGTATTTGACCTGTACACATGGTTAATGGTATGTGTACATGG
>JAUEJL010117619.1:0-12070 GCA_032274825.1 Drosophyllum lusitanicum | reverse complement strand
GGAAAGGAAATGCTTTCCTTCCAAATCATCCCAAAATTGGGAGGAAAGATTTAGAATCAAAATAAGCCTAAACTTCCACTCCAAATCCCTCCCTTTCCTTTCATTTCCTTTCCTTAAATGAAACCCAAGAACACCTTTTAGGTAGATTTCCTTCTAAATCTTTTCCTTTCTACCCTACAAAAACTCAAGAACAGGGCGTTAGTCTCTCTTGATCTAACACGTACATGGTATTTTTTTTAGTCTTTAAGTGAAAGTGTGTGTGTATATATATACAAGATGCGTTTGTATAATGTTTTTACTTTTCTGAAGTGAGATTCTGTCACTCCACAATAATATGGCCTTTTAAAGGTACTACTATTTGGATCCATCATTCTCACATAACAGACATGTTAAATTAATTAATTACAGTCACATGTCACATCATGGGATCAATTTAGACTTTCAATAGGTCCAAATAGAATCACCCGCCTTTTAATCCTTTTAATTGGTATGGTGCTACTAGACCCTATCACTCTCGCATACCAGACATATTATATCAATGAATTACAGGTTTTAATACAGATTATACACTTAAATGCATCACATTAACAGAGTCAAACTAGACAATTAAGGGTGTACAAATAGTTTTACCCTTCTCTTACATACCCATATATCCAATCACCTATATATAATTTCAAATATATATTTTTCACTCACAAATATCGTAATAGAATTACGAAGTACCGAATCACCCTTACCCAATTTTTACCTTACGCCTCCAAATCATTATGTTTATTTATGTTTACACGCTACCGAGTTCAGCTCCATAATTTTCCTCATTCTTCCGAGTCCTGTCTCACTTTTCCCTTAACTGCCTCATCCATGGCAGGGGCGGACCTAAGGGTTAGCTAACGGGGTCACGAGACACCATCCAATTTTGTACGCGTAGTATAAATTTCGAACTCGCGTAGTGTAAATTTCGATTTTTTCGAGATTGTGCTACCATCCCTTTCAAATTTTAGGTCTGGTGCTACCATCCATTTCAAATTCTGGGTCCGGCCCCTTATCCATGTCCGGCATCCCCTCCTCCCCAAACCTTGCAAACTCTCTCATCTCTCCTTCAACACGTACGTCTGCTTCTTTTTACTACATTGATTAAGCTACCATGGGGGGCGATTGAGCACCTGTTTGCATCGGTTTTGCTGTTGTAGATTGAACTCCTTCAACACGTCTCCTTCTTCAGCATGTCTCTTCCTTTTACTTTGGGCCGGAAATCACTAGGTTCGTATCACTCTTTCCTCATATTCCTAACACCTACTTGCTCTCCTTGCTGTCCGTTGAGCTACAACCGGGGGTTGTTATTTCTTCTTCTTCATTTTAATCATATCCTTGAGTTCTGTTTATCTCTTATTTTATTATCTTAAAACCCAGTACAGTCCATTTCTTCTTTCCTCTTCATGGTTGTGGATTTGTTGACTCGCTTCGTATGTATCTTAATGGAAGGAGTATTTTACTCAAAAATATGCAAATGGGAGGAGTAAGAACTATATTGCTTGATCCGGCCAAAAGTACCAACAGCTCAGGTTATGTTTTTTATCTCTCACTTTACTTATTTTTTCTCTTTTTTTCTTTTCTATTTACAGCTTGTTTGTGTGTTTTTTATATAGATATTTCTGATTTTGGTTGTGCCCATAATGTGTTCGATGAAATGTGTAAGAGAAACTTGCTTAAATGACATTAACAGTTGTTAGCTTGCGTGTGTTAGTCTGACTGAAGGTCGATCTCCGAGGCATAGGCTAATTATGTGTGCATATGGATCTAAGTGTGTGTCTCTGGCGACCTATACCAACCACCACCTCCGGCAGCCACACGCAGCGGCGACACGAGCCTCTCCGATCTGCACCGTGTAACTTTTTCTTTCATCAACTCTTTTTTCTTTTTGCTTTCAATTTCTAGACCTGGTTGTGTGCGTATGTGTATTGTTTTTTTTTCTACTGGTCATCACCTTTGATTTGAGTGCGTGTTAACGTGTGCCGTGTTTCGGTGTGCGTGCGTGTGTGTTTCCATCGGTGGTTTCCAAATAATCAACAAGGAAATGGCCAGGTATAAGATAGGCAAGACGTAGACAAAAGCAATAGAAGAGATAAAAAAACATAATTAGTTCAAAAGGTAGAGATATTGCTATCCTAAAACCTCCCGATAACAAAAGCAACAAAAGAAATGTACATAAATATGTATTAATAAAAGGTATTGAAAGCAACAGAAGATAAAAAAACATGTAGGTAGAGAGATTGCAACCCTAGAAACCTCCGGTAACAAAAGCGACAGAAGATATGTACATAAAAATAAATATATATAAATTAAAGGTATTGAACTACAAAGTTCAAAAGGTATTGAAAGCTAAAAACCTTTTACGGTAAAACTGAAAGAAAACAAGTGAAAATTAGATGTGATGACTTTCTTAGTAGCTAAGGACTATATCAAGACTAATATAACCTCGATTCATAGAAAATTAACATTGTAGAGAAGATGATTACAGATGATGCACATACATGATTCAAACTTATAAATTGAAAACCCAGATTACAAACTTGAAAAATGAACATAGCAACCTCTGAAAATTAACACAAGACAATAGCCATAGACATTACCACACATTACACGCAGCATTGTAGCAACATGATTCATAAACAAGTCAATAACAATTAGAAACTAGACAAAATAAATAACTAAGTCCTTAAAAAATAATAGAAAGAGGAAAATTGCTTTGCTATTTAGCCCACAAACTTGGGACCATAACAAAGCTACCCCACTACCCGACTAGATAAACCAATTCATGACTCCTCACTCCTGCATTCCGCTTCAGGCTTTATTCTATTTATGTAAGCTCTTGTTCCATTGTTGTCACTGCATTTTGTTGCTGGTATATGGCCCGTGAACGCATGGCTAGTACAATTGTCGTGATAAAACAAACAAGGCAAGCACCTAACCCATGATAAATGGTAGAAAGAAACAGTTCTGACCATAAACATCATTGAGTAGCTTACGGATCCTCAATTTAGCGAGGGCAAAACTCAATGTCACGGATCCTAGTGAAACCGCAAAATGAATGCTTGCATAATTGCTCACCATTTCATGTATTTGAAATAGCTCATATGTTACAAGAGGAAGTATAGTACTTCCTAGGCCGAAGTAGAAGGCTATGAGCATTGAACTAATGATTAGTGACAATAATAGCAAACGACAAAGCTGACAATCATAAAAAATTGCCCCACTGCCAAGAACCATGGCTTCATTTCTTTTCTATCCAAGAAATCGCTACCAATACTGCCGCAAACCCAAACGAGATCTAGAGAGTAACGAGGTTTCGAATAACTAACAACTTGAATTCGGTATATTCCCGTAGCTAGTTTATATTGTTTGTAAATGCTGTTGCAACACTAACGACTTGTATTCGACAGATTCCCCTAGCTGGTTTATATTGTTTAAACACCGTAGCAGGACCATGGTGCACGCCGTGCTCATAAACACTAACCTGTGGGCTGTTATCAACCAGTCAAATGTCAAATATTGTACAGGGACAACCTCTTCTTGAAGATCAGATGTTGCAGCAGCAACCGGAGAGCTATTAGATTGGTTCGGTGTATATATGGTGATTCCAAACGGACGATTATTGAGACAAGATAGATAATGGTAGTTGCAATTCTAACCGACAACGGTAGACCGTCGATCTCGTTGTCAATGATTTTTACTATCGTTAGGAAAATAGCAGCAAAAAAATCCGCATAACCCGAAATATTTAAGCACTCGCTTAGAGGCTGTGGATCAAATTTGCAAACCGCAAAAAGATCACATATTGTGCTTTTTGGAAAAACTAAATCAGAAGAAGTTCAAGATTCGTTTTATACCCGACATTGCGCTTGCTTGAAACTTCAATTTGTCGGTTTTTTCATTAAACTCATAACATATAGCTAGATGTGAATTGAGCATGAAATTATTTTTTGGAAAAGCAAGACCGTTATTGATAAAATTCAGAGATGAATTAGAACTAGAAGAAGAAGCTCATAATGCCTCACCCAACTAAAGACAAATGAGATAAAAAAAACAGAAAATCATCACTAGAGCCATACAATATTAAAGACCAACAATCATTTAACCAAACACTACCATTTTCAATCTCTAGGTTCCTTTATTCTGCATAATATGAGCATGAAATTATTAATTAATTACCTTTATAATTTCAACAGCAGATGCATATCAATATTAATCGCTGAAGTTGTGCATTGCAAACATCAGCTTGGAAATGTTTACATGCATCTCTAAATGTCCAACAAACAGAAAAAAGAGACGCACTAGAAATTTGGAGTGTATTTTGCCAATAACACACAACTAGATCAATAAGTAACTCGAGCAAGCTAACCTAGTTCTTAACAAATAGATTAGATATATATCCTATTTGGCTAGATAAGATTGAGGTTTAGAGTTTCTTGCCTCCACCCAGCCGAGTACACCAAAGCAACAATAATGCTAAGACTGATAAAGGCACTTTTGCAAGACAGAAGAGTAAATGACAAATGTGTTTAAAAAGATTATAGTGATTTGTAAGTAATTCTGGCCACTAGGGCCATCCATTTTCCACGCAACATGAAGAACACATTATCAAGGAAGCTAGCTAAGCAAGTTATGGCAGATCATGGAGGCTAAATTAATATACAAGAATGACTTATATATGCTAGATAGCTAGAGTATATACACATTGGAAGGCAAGACAAAAAAAGACAAAATATCTTCATACTTATTTGTACGCTCCTGAATTAAAAAAAACTCATTAGCTAGTTGGTATTAGCTAGTTGGTAGTTGAGCTGAGCATATTAGGATGATTCTGTTTGTACTTTTTAAAAATCTAAATTAACTCATTGTGATTTAATGTATTTGAGTGTATGACATGTATTGAAAGCTACAATGGATTGATGTGTCATATCTGGTATGTGAAAAAGAAGAGGTCTAAATAGTAGTACCCAATCACCCTAATATATTATGGTCAGCTCAACTACTAACTAGCTAAAAGACCAATAATTTTTTTGAATTCAGGACCGTACAAAGAAGTATGCAGATATTCAAGTATGTTCATTTTTGTCTTTTTTGTTTTGTCTTCTAGTATACATAGTCTAGCTATCTAGGATATATAAGCCCCTCTTGTATATTAATTTAACCACCATCATTTGCCATAACATGCTTAGCTAGCTTCCTTATAGTGTGTTGTTCATGTTGGTGGAAAATGGATGACCCTAGTGGCTAGATTTACTTACAAATCAATACAAGCTTTTCAATTGCCATTTACTCTTATGTCTTGCAAGAGAGGCTTTTGATCTGAAGAAGAAAAACCTTCATAGTGTCACTTTCTTCAAAGATGTTGGAGCTACTCTTAGCATTGTTGTTGTTTTAGTGTACTTAGGTGGAGGAAAGAAACTCTTGACCTCAATCCCGTCTAGCCAAATGGGGTATATATCTAGTCTATTTGTTTGGAACTGGGTTAGGTGGCTTGAGCTACTTATTGAGTTGGGTTATTGGCAAAATACACTCCAAATTTTTGGTGCATCTCTTTTTTTGTTCGTTGAATATTTAGAGATGCATGTAAACATCTACAAGCTTATGGTTGCAATCCATAACTTCCGGGATCGATATGCAACTGCCTTGAAATTATAGAAGTAATTAATTATTATTTTCTTGCTCATTTTATGCTAGATAAACAAACCTAAAGATTGAAAATGGTGGTGTTTTGGTTTAAAGGCTATTTGTCTTCATTATTATATGGGTTTAGAGATGATTTTCTCATTCGTCTGTAGTTGGGTGAGGTATTTTGTGCTTCTTATACCTCTAGTTCATCTATGAATTTTATCAATAATGGTCTTGCTTTTTCAAAAAATATTTTCATGCTCAACTCAGATCTAGCTATATGCTATGAATCTAATGAAAAAACCGATAAATTGAAGTTTCAAGCAAGCACAATGTCGGGTAGAAAACGAATCTTAAACTGATGGTTGTTTATTTTCCCCTCCGATTTAGTTTTTCCAAAAAGCACAACGTGTGATCTTTTTGTGGTTTATAAATTTGATCCACCGGACTACACCTGGATAAGCGAGTGCTAAAATATTTCAGGTTGTGTGGATAAGCGAGTGCTAATATATTACTTATATTTTTATGTGTAGGTAAGATGTGTTGGCAAAATCGCTTATGTGTGGGCAGTAAACACAATATATGTAGGTAATAATTTTCACTTATATGCAAATAAACAGAAAATGTGTGGCTAAAAATCGTTTTAAGTAATATATTATGACATAATAGTTTTAACCATACAAACCCAAATACCAATCATGTAGCACAAATAGTAAACAAAGAAAAGAGTCGATAATCATAAGTGTGCTAAAAATTCGTAGACGATGCCAAGTATTCAATCTAGATCACGAAACTCATCACTACTTTCACTAGACTCGTCATAATGAGACTCTTTAGACCCAGGGTGGTTAGACCATCATCTTGGACAATTGGAGGCATAATATTTTTCTCGATTAAAAGTTTATGCATAGTTCCAACGGTTGTTTCCAATTCTTGAACTTGATGTGCCAATTGATTGTAACCAGGACGATTTGACTCTATAGTACTTGTGGTCTTACCCGCAACAGGATCACAACCTCACCCACTCAAACGAACAGAACTTCTTCCAAGTATTTTTTTCCATAATAGGCTTGCGCTCATTGAGTCTACTCATTGTCGTTTCTTAACTTCAACATTTCTTTCTGAACTAAAAGGTAACCCAAATATAATAAATAAAAAATTAACAATAATCAACACTATTAACGCATGTAAAAACAATATTTTATACATGTAGTTGGCCAAATTAACCTCTTATTAAACATAACTGTCCTGTTAGCCAACCAAACTCATTACTAGTACTATTAATAAAATATAATTTTAAAAACAAAATTTGTATCATATCACGTAACACATTGATTGATGGTTTCTGTCCAACCTAAGTTAAAGTAACAAATAGTTCTTACTCAACAAATCCTGCCTCTACTACTACAATCAAGCCAGTTGGACAATTAACACAAGTACAACAATATAAGGCATTTGTTTATTACTACTGCATAAATCACTTATCACTTAGTCATCATAGAAAAAATCCTCAAAATCGGGTTTTTGTAAAACAAAATTTTGACATTACACTTTACTTAGAAAGGAGTAAGTAAACTTACATATCTTGCAGCTGCTTATGTAGATATCCAACTTTTTTCAGCATCCCAATGCGTAAGATGCCAAGTCTCAATTTGACCACAAGAAGACCCCAAATCAAGGCCACGCTCAATGTGATAGCGTATTGCACTTTGAACCATTTCTACTATCCATTGTTTGCTTTTCACGAGCCATTATCTTTTTCTGTACGGTTTCCTTTAAAAAAAATACAACAAAAAACAAAGAACTCATTATTTAAGGTCTATTGGAATTGATTTTTGATCCTAACAACAGCTTGATGATAAGTTTGTTTTAGCTACAAAGAAGATGAAGATTGGCATATGACAATTCTTATAGCATGCCAATTAATATTTTGTGTTGTAGTAATAAGACTTTTAGGTATGTTTATTCTATTTCTTTTTTTCCTAAAAGGATGGAATATTTGAAGGTATTATTCAAAGGTAGATATGGCAATTATTATAACATGGCAATCAATACGGAGTGATAATTCTAACGTAGATACTTAGTTCTACTAACAAATAAAAAAGCGAATCGATTTTTAAGTACCTCTGAAAAACAGCAGCTTTGTTTGTGACTCCAATCCTAAAAAATATGAATAACTGAAACAGAAATGAAAAACACAAGAAAAAATAATTTTAAAACCAATATGAGAAGGCGATAAAAGTTCTCAGTATGTTCTCTCTCTATATATAGAGAGAGAGAGAGAGAAACACACATATATATACACACTCACTAAACTATTACCTACCTGCTACAGGAACTGTTTGCTGTTAGAAGTGACTATTGGTTTGGATTATAGTAGAAATGGTTTAGCTACTATATATTACTGGCTAATGTGTAGATACTGGTGCTGCTGTTTGTATTGTTTTGGTATTAGTGTGACAAAACTGGTGGACAGTTGCAGCTAGCTTTAAATCAATAAATTAAGCTAAAACCAAAGGCCTATGTCACAAATTGATAACCAAGTAAATTAAGCTAATTTTACTTTTCTAAAAGAGAATTGGTTGATTCTTTCTATAACCAGGTAAAATAATTATTGTTGATCTCTATGAATTACAAACAAGACTACCATCGTTGTCGATGTATAATAATCTAATTCTTGAAAAAATTCCTAACAGTAGCTAGGACAAAGCCACTAAATAAATTATAGGAATTACAAACAAGACTACCATCGTTGCGCTACTGTCGCTGGATCAGAGGCTTTTGTTAATATGGATTGTCGTAGTGCTATGCCGCTACCTGTGCTGTTGTCAAGAAGGTTCTCTAAAACTGAAATCAAGTTGGCGTGATATTGGATTTAATAAGCATTATAAAGAGTTTAGCTTAAGTGAGCAACCCTCAAGTATATGAGGGATATGCTTAACTGCAAGTGGGTCTGTTTGATACACAACTGATAAAGTCATGGCTGATGTGTTGGTGAAACTTTGACGCATATATGGAAAGGAATATGAGATTGAATTTAGCTCCTGATTTATTGATGGGCACTGCTTTTAAGTAGCGTTGTAATTGGGGGGCATTGCTTCTTACTAATGTTGCAGTATGAATGTATGATTCAAGTTCAGATCTCAAAGGGTCTGTGTTTGAAGACTTTTATCATCCTCTAGAAGCACTAACAACGGATATCCTACAGGAACTATATAAGGATAGTGTTTTATGGGTGCTGTAAATTGTGGTTGGATTAGTGGAGTAGCTGTTAAAAAAAACATTATCTATATCAGATCAATTTGACACTCCTATCATCAAGAAATCGTATTTATATTCCTCTAAAATGGGTGTATGTGAACATCTTGCATTGTTCATGGTTTTCATTGTTTTGATATATTGTTATTACCCATATAAAATTGTCGAAGAAGATTAAGCATAGCTCTTGTTTATTTAATTATTCTTACAAGCAAGTTCCAATTTCAGTTTAGACGTGGTAACTCTAGGATAAACAAGGTAAAATTCCAATCTCAATTTAGAGTACAGCTAATAGTTTGAAATTTGATTAGCCTTAATTTCATGGACCTTGAAAAAGCTGCAACTTCATTTTTCCAATTTCCTTATAATTCGTACTTAAGTTCTTAACAGCTAACTTCTATGTAGCTTCTCTTATTGATAAAGCTGTTGAATTTCTTTGTTTCTTACTCATTAGAAGGAAATCAAATTCCTTAAGCAACTAGGGTTCAAGCATACCCAAGAACAAGAAATCAATAGCCAAAAAAAATCGAATGAAACACATCATATCCACGGAAACAAAATGAAATCATGTATAATCCAAAAATCAAAGATGAACACAGAGAAGAGGAGGCTATAATTTTGAAGAACTTACCTTGAATCTAGGAGAACTTGACCGCCTTTCTGATGGAGGAACTTCCTGATGAGATTTTAGAATAGTCGAGTAAGATGAAATCAAAGAAACAACCGTCTCCATGTATAGCCATATCAACTCTTTCGGAGGAGATCAACCCCCGTCGCCGATTTCTTTGCGATCTTACGAGATTTTGGACATGTTCTGGGTATTGTTTGGCTTTATATTTTATTTTAATTATAAAATTTTTATTTTCAATTTCATGCCATTTTAATATTAAAAAGGTAACGTAATTTTTTCTATACATTTACTATGTGTAGTTAATAATTTGTTTTAATACCTACACAAATGCTATATTTATTTGTATGTGTGGGTATTTATAGTGCTACGTCATTTTGAAGAAATAATTTTCAAAATCATTTATTACTTTTTACCTTCACATTTATATATAATTTTATGTGTGGGTAAAGCTTAAATAATTAGCCACACATATGATTAATTTTTGGGTATGTGTGGGTAATTTACTCACACATTAATAAAATATATATTATGTGTGGGTAAATTCATTTGATGTCATTCAACAATTTTAGAGGAAAATCTTCCCTCCAAAACAACATGTTAGTATTAAGTATTACCCACATATGATAAGTGCTAAAAGTCTTAAAAATAAAATATTTGTAATTATCCACACATATATAAAATATGTGTGGGTATTTACTCACACATTATATGTGTGGGTAAATACCCCACCAAGAGCAGTCACAACTGACCGCTGAATCAAGTTCACCACCGACGGCAGCTGCTCCACCGGTCACTATTCACTAAAAACCCCGTCTGGGGTTGCCGCCACCGCTACAACACCACCTGCTATCGTTGCCCAGCCCTTGTCTCCGTCTTGACTCCTTCATAGCACCACAACCACCACCATAGCCCTCACCACAACCACCATCATCGTCCTCAAGCGCCTCATCACATCGGCCGCCGCCCTCACGCACCTCAACACAGCCGTCGCCGATCACCCTTTACCCCTTTCTGTCGTCGACCACCAAGCATCTCACTACCACCTCATGATTAATCGACGGTGTAGGGTTTAGCCCGCCCCCTGATGATGCTCCACCGAGCATCACCCTCAAGCACTCACCACCCGTATATCTATCTTGTTACTACACCGATACTTAATGTTGTATTTCATCTCTTATTACTGTGTATTTCTTCTTTATTTTTCTAAATCTAATTCTTTTTCAAAGAAACTTGACTTAAAATTTTTTATTACTAGGGAGTGGATGTCGGCTGTGACTATGTTGTTTATTGCTGAATACAAAAACTGTAATATAATATATTAATTTGCATTGTCTGTATTGTTCATCAGTGACTATAGAAGTATTGGTTAATGTAATGTTTTATAATTTGTTAAATTTTCTATTTATGGTTGAATATAATTATTAGTTAGTGTTTTTAATAATAATATCAATTTTGTAAATTTGTCCGCATGCTCACTAGTGAACTTTAAATTATACTCTTGGGCGTGGATGTGTTCACTAATGAATATTGTATATATAATGAAAAATGTAGGTATGTTAAGCAGTGAATACGGTAATAAACTAAAAGTAAATTCTAAAAACCTGAAAAAATTAATTAGAGAGATAAACTAATTTGAGAGAGGATGGAGAATTTTTTATTACTAATTAACCCTTTTTAATTAAATAAAAATATTAATTATGATTTATATAACCACAAGATCAAAACCAATCAATGGCTGAAATTGCTTCTCGCACTTCTCGTAAAAAAAATACTTCTCGCATGAACCTTCCCCTATATATATATATATAAGAAGTTCATTTGAGAACCATTTTTATTGCAAAAAGTGCAAGAACTAATCCTAGTAATTCAATTCCCAATCTTTTAATTCAATTGTCCACCCATGAATTCCTTAAATGTATCTTGCTACACTTTATCTCCCACGCTCTTTATCCTTGAATTCCACTTACCAATTGACCGACTAAGATTAGTTCTCACGGTTCTCGCAATAATAATGGTTCTCAAATGAACCATCCCTATATATATATATATATGTGTGTGTGTGTGTGTGTGTGTGTGTGTATATATATATATGTATATATATATATATGGTATAGTTTATCTGAGAATCGATTTTATTACGAGTTTTGTGAGAACCAATCTTGACCCTTGATTAAAATAAGTCAATGGCCAATAAAAATGATGGCTCGTTAATGATGTATTGATGATACATTAAGTGCTCATTAATGATGCATTAATGAGGGGTATTACGGGAAAATCAAGGCTCGATCTTTAATGACAACTCACTCGGATGCAATTCACGGTTAGAAAATTATATAAAAACCCAAAGTACCCCTATTAATGAGCATTAATGGCGGTTACAAATTGTACTCGTAGTACTCGCAATAAAAGCAGTTCTCAAAAGATCTTTTCAATATATATATATGGGAGGGTTCAAACGAGAACTGCGAGAACCAATCTTGGCCGTTTATTTTGGATAATGGAATTCATGGATGAAGAGCGTGGGGG
>JAUEJL010117608.1:0-12070 GCA_032274825.1 Drosophyllum lusitanicum | reverse complement strand
TAAGCACATTGACAGACAATAAAGAATTATTTACTTCATACAAGGAGTATGATGGAGGTCATGTGGTGTTAGGTAGCAACCTAAGGGGTAAAATCATTGGTAAAGGTAACATCTCTCACAATAACATAACCATTACAAATGTTGATCATGTTGATAACTTGGGTTTTAATTTGATAAATATTGGTCAACTATGTGACAATGATTTAAATGTCACCTTTACTAAGAATCATAGCATGATAACCAAAAATGGTAAAAACCTAATCAAAGGAAAAAAAAAGAAATTGATTATATACATGCAAACTAAATGATAATCCATCTATCCAAGTATGGCTTTCATGTTTAAATGATCATTACACTTTATGACATAAAAGATTAGGTCATGCTAATATGATATTAATCCAAAATATTAGCAATCAAGAGCTTGTGAATGATTTACCAAAATTAAAATGTGATAAACATTTTTTTTGATGCATGCAAAGTTGGAAAACAAGTTCATGCATCTCATAAGGCTAAAAATCTTGTTTCAACCAAAAGAACTTTAAAACTTTTGCATATGGACCTGTTTAGTCCCTCCACAATTCAAAGCTATGGTAGAAACCTCTACACTCTAGTAGTTGTAGATGATTTTTCAAGATATACTTGTACCTTATTTTGAAATCCAAAACTGAAGCTTTTAAAAAATTCAAGATTCTTGGAAAACAAATTCAAAATGAACAGAGCCATCTGATTACGTCCATTCGTACGGACCATGGTAGAGAATTTGATAATGATTTTCAATTTGGAGAATTTTGTGACAAACATGGTATTACTCATAAATTTTCGGCTCCTAGAACTCCTCAATCTAATGTTGTTGTGAAAAGGACGAACCATACATTCCAAGAAATGAGTCGTACCATGCTAAATGAAAAATCAATTCCACAAAAGTTTTGGTGTGATGTCGTGGCAACCGCAACTCATATACTTAATAGAGTTCTAGTTAGAGAAATATTAGAAAAGGCACCTTATGAACTATACAAGGGTAGAAAACCAACACTTAAACATTTGAGAGTGTTTGGAAGTAAGTGCTTCATTTTAAATAATAAGGAACACTTGACCAAATTTGAACCTAAAGCCTATGATCGCATGTTCCTAGGGTACTCACTAAATATCAAAGCATATAGAGTTCTAAATAAACAAACTATGGTGGTAGAGGAATCACTGAATGTCACATTTGATGAAACTCCCCTAAACAAATCAATACCTCTAGTTGATGATGATCTTAATGAACAACAACCCTTAGAACATCAACTAGCGATGCTTAATGTTAATGAAGCCATAGTTGAAGAAAAGAATGAAGCAACTCTCTCTAAATGCCTAATGAAGCTATCAACACTAGGGAAGTTAGGGATCATCCAATTGATCAAGTAATTGGAAACTTGGGTGAGAGGACTACTAGATCTAAATTACATCAAATGAGCTTTAGTTTCTTTGTATCCATTGTTGAACCGAAAAAATATAAAAGAAGCACTAAAAGATGAAAATTGGGTAATGGCTATGCAAGAAGAATTAAATCAATTCACTATAAGCAGGTATGGGATCTAGTTCCTATACCTAGTGGTCATACCATAATAAGCACAAAATGGGTCTATAGGAACAAAATTGTTGAAAATGGTATCATCACTAGAAAGAAAGCTAGATTGGCTGCTCAAGGCTATAACCAACAAGAAGGGATTGATTAGAATGAAACATTTGCTCCGGTTGCAAGACTTGAATATATAAGAATTTTACTTGCTTATGATTGTGCACACAACTTTAAGCTTTACCAAATGGAAGTTAAAAGTGCATTTTTAAATGGTTTTATAAATGAAGACGTATATGTTTCACAACCACCGGGCTTTGGATATTATAAAAAACCCAACCATGTTTACAAGCTCAAGAAAGCTCTCTATGGATTAAACAAGCTCCTAGGGGATGGTATGATAGATTATGAATTTTCTTGATAAATAATGACTATAGAATGGGCAAAGTTGATAATACCTTATTTGCGAAAAAGAAAGATAAGGACTTAATTCGTGTGCAAATATATGTGGATGATATTATATTTGGTTCAACTAATCAAGAATTATGTAATGAATTTTCTAAATTGATGTATGATGAATTTGAAATGAGTATGATAGGAGAATTGAATTATTTTCTTGGTTTACATCAAACAACTTGAAGATGTGACTTTTATTAATCAATCAAAATATATTGAAAAAGTTTGATTTGGAAAATGTGAAATCAATGGCGACACCCATGGCCACTATGTGTGATTTATATTGATGAAAATGGTGAACCATTTGATAGCACCAAATATCGTGGCATGATAGGGAGCTTGCTTTACCTAATGGCAAGTAGACCCTATATTATGTATAGTGTGTGTAGATGTGCACGTTTTCAGAAAAATCCTCAGAACTCACACCTTGAAACGGTTAAAAGAATATTTCGATACATCATGGGCACAAATAATCTTGGACTTTGGTATACAAAGTATACCAGTGTAGACATCATGTGCTTCTCAGATTCAGATTTTAGAGGATGCCTAATAGATCGAAAGAGTTCAAGTGGAGTATGTGCATGTCATATTATCATTGACATCAAGGTTTTCAAATAAACCAACATCCATTGCTCTCTCCATAACCGAGGCCGAATATGTGGCCGCCGCTAAAGCTTTTGCTCAAGCACTATGGATGCAACAAACACTAAAGAATTTCGAGGTAAATCTTTCTAGAATCCAAATTTTGTGTGATAATACTAGTGCAATCAATCTTAGTAAAAATCTAGTTTTGCACTCTGGGACTAAGCACATAGAACTTAGGCATCACTTCATACGTTACAATGTGCAAAAAGAAAATGTTGCTATTGACAAAGTGCCTTCGCATGAAAATATAGACGATATATTTACTAAGCCTTTCAAACGTAAACTGTTTAAAATAATGAGAATAGGATTAAGTATGATGGAACTAATATCCTAAGAAAATAACTATTCAGAACAAAAATTACCTTTGCACTGATATATAACGCAAAAATATGAAAAATCACGAAAAATGACTTCAGACATGCTCACCGTCGATCATAGCCCTGCTACTGTGAAGTATGCATAATGAGGTCTCCCTGGAGTCGAACACGATTGACCTTGACTCTACAACCGTGGGGTACAACAGTCTATAAATTCTGTTGTTTCAACATCGTTTTGCAAAATGTCGCTTCCCTCCGATTTCCTATGCATTTTTCTGATTTTTCAACAATCAAATCCTCCTCTTAGTACATCACTCCATTCTAGAAAGGATCTTCATGATTACCACTTGCTCTTTAAATTTTATCATCTTCTTCTCTTCATGCACCATCTCAAAAATTAAACTTGAATGCTCAAGAAGTTCACTCTTTGAAGAAGAAATCAAGTACTCTTGAAATGGCAAACAACAAAGGAAAAATAAAAATCAATGAGTCATCATCTTCATCCATAAACTTCAATCCAAATATTCAATCATCCATCATAGTCAAACATATTCTTGTCAAATATCGACCAATTCTTGGAAGAAGAACCATCATCAAAGAAGAGCTTGGACCTTCCAATGTTCATGATTTGTTTGAACAAATGAAACGGGGAGTCTTTATGAATCACTCTACAACCATCTACTCTAACCATTTTAGAGAATTCTACTCTGGTTTTTCTTTTGATGAAAATAATCCGGTTACTCTTTCTATGTACAACAAATCAAGTGTGATTGATCTAGAAATGTTTGGTGAACTCTTAGGTGTTCCAAGTCATGGAATTCGTTTTTACTCTTATGCATGTGATCTTGAACCTCTAAAAAATGTAGGTAAAGTTTGTCATTCACACCATTTGCAAGCCCAACACCATCATAGACATTCCCTTTCCCTTGTTGTCAAACCTTTTGCCTGGATGTCTTCTATGGGAAAAAATAGCTTACTCCAACATCTACATGGAGAGTAGGTTGCAAAAAGAGGTCCATGCAAATGTGTCTCTAAAACTTTTTTGTCCCAAAACACAAACTCCTCTCAACAACCCATTCAACCTCTTCCATACGGGGTATTACTCGCTAGGCTTTTCTCATACTTCACTCTCCCAGATTCCACCTTTGAGCTCGACACAATAATCCCCATTAACTACAAGACTCTTGTTGGTCTTAAACTTGTCCAAGGTCCCCCTTGGTGAAAAAAGATTTGTAGCTCAAACGTCCCTCCTACTATCATGGAGGTAGATGAAGAAAATTCTACCAACATCGGTTCCTCTTCAAGTCAACTCGCCACAGGAGAAGAAATTGCTTCTCTTAGGGACCAAGTCCAAAGAAATAACACCCTGCTCAATAAAATCTTGAACTATATCCAAACCAAAATGGGGTGTTCGTGCAAGGCTTCAATCAAGGTGGTTGTTTCTAAGCCGACAAGGTCATTATAAATGGGGTAATGAAGGTGTGATGATGTAGTCTTTCTTATCTAAGCAATGTATTTGATTTATGACTAGGACTATATGTAACTAATGCAAGTTGTCCTTATATTAAAAGCATTATTAATCAATGAGATATGCATGCATGAATGACCTTAATATATTTGCTTGATTACGTAAAAAGTAAAATTTGAAAAATTGATGAAATACAAGGTGACGGTCGACCATTGCTTAAAACCGTGAAAATGGTGAAATATGTGATCCTCTGATCGCGACTTTGGTCAATCACGGTTGACCATGGGTCTGCGACTGTGAGGGTTAGGTTTTGCACAAAATTTATCTTTTGTCCTATAATTGCAAAACTATATACTTTTCACATCACTTTGATATATTTACATAATCTATATCTCCTTATGTGAAATTAATAATCATTTAGACAATGCACTAATACTTGGATGGATAAAATAGAATGGATGGAATGCATGATATATATTTCCCTTTCATAAAATAAAACATTTGGATGTTTATTGAATAAAATATTGGATAATCAAGAAAATTGATTGGTTGTTACACCAAAAAATGAGCATTTTATAAATCTATGAATATACTTATGCTACTAACCCCCAATCCCCTAAGATTGGAGGATTTTTTTTTGACAAGAATTGTAGGGAAATATCCAATCAAATGCTAAAGATCAAAACTTGAAGCCATGACATATTTTGAGGGGGAGCAATATTTTGAGGGGGAGTACTCTTTGAGGGGGAGTCATTCTTTAAAGGGAGAAACATGGAGACTAGCATGGTGTCGTGAGTAGCTGGGCTCGTATCTAAGTGAGGGAGAGTTATAATGCCCGGTTTCCGCATGTAATTATTTAAGATAATGTAATTTAAGTTGTGAACATTATTATGGTTATTATTAATTGATTTCGAGAATTTGTAAATTTAATTAGGCTTAGATGATTATCTCTTATGGAGTATGGTAGTGGGCTCAAGGATGTTTAGCTTCGGATTTAACTAGTGTAGTTTAGTGGGCTTGGCCCACTAGGTTTGTAACACCGAAATTTCCAAGCCATATTTTTTTTAAATCGCTACGGAAGGGTTATTAATTTTCATAATTACAAAGAATTTACAAAACACGGCTCGTATCTATTCAAAACATAATATCAAAGCGTGGGTCAAATTTCCCTTCCCACAAACATAGCTAAACAACTGAACTCACCGAACCTGCAAAAACGAATCAACTGTGGGGAATTAGCACAAAGCTAAGTGAATAAAATCTACAAACAAACAATTATCAGAAACAATCAACCAACAACCAGTAAAATCAATAGTCTCTCCATCCAGAGGACCGGCGGTTCTACCGAACCTACAACCAATGCGGGCCAAAGCAAAGGTTTACCAATAGCCTTCCGCTAAATGACACAGTTAAATTCCTCTCCAATACAACGCATGCATCATTAGGACTACAACCGTTCAACCAACAGCAGATGGGCCTAGCCCTTTCAACAGAAGCTGACCTCAACCAGCCCTTTCAATAGAAGCTGGCAGCTTCCAGCCCTTTCAACAGAGGCTAGTCACTTCCAGACCTTTCAACAGAAGCTGGTGCTCAATCAAATGCCAAGTACATATCAAACCATGAACACATCATAACTCGATCAAATAGTACCCAAGCAGTTATTCAATTCTCAATCAACAATTTATCAGACTAAATAGTCTATCATAGCATCATTCATCGCAATATCAAGTAACCATAGCAGTTACTACCAATACCACTCGTGAGTAAACCTCCACTCACCTTTATCCTCAATTACACTTGCTCAGTTGTCTAATGTCACTGAGTCTTCGCAGTTCCCGATAACACAACATACCGAAATCAGTCTCCGATTCATAAATATATATTCACATATATTTATATCTCTAAATGTTCATAAATAACATGTTATATTTACCATATGATATAACACCACAAAGAAACATGAACAATTAACAAACAAAAGACCTTGCTGAAAAACCCCCGGTCGCGTCGCGACCTAAACCAGTGACGCGTCACGACGCGTAAGTCGGACCACTCATAAGTCGCACCAACCCAATGTCAGACCAATGCAAAGTCGGACCACCAAAAGGTCGGACCTAAAGATCGCACGACAAATAAAGTTGGATCATGCAAAGTCGCACAACTAAAGTCGGACCAAACAGGGGTCACGCCGCGACCTTTAAGCTCGTCGCGTCGCGATCCCTCGCGAACAGTCCTGCAACTTTCTGTTTCAGCTTCTGCCTTCTTCCAACTCCATATCAATTCAATATCATACGCAACCACAATTCTGGAAATCAAGTTCTAACAATTCTAAAGCATTGTGAACTTCACATAACATGTTTATAATCACACAAACTCATCAAAATCAGTTGGAATGTCCAAATTCACAAAACCCACATAACAAGTTCTTTCTTCAAACTTTAATCAATGGAGTTTTTCATGTAAAAGCATCAAACTCAATATAAACCAACATGAATCATGATCATAAACAACCCAGAAAGTATAGCAACCTTAACTTTGAAATAACAATCACTAATTCTCTTTTTCAAGAATTCAAGTTTGCTATGTCTTGAGGTTTCTTTCCTCCAAAGCAATATGCACACATACAATCACACTATGGATAAGTCTCTCAAATGAAGAGGTGGTTCAATTCTCATGAATAAACCCAGGATATCCAAACATACACGTACACACACATAATTATTCACACAAGCTTAAGGTGGCTTCTATACATACACATATACTCCATAACACACACATAATCAACCAATCATACTAGCATGAAGTGGCATCACCATTTTTTCTAAATAAAATCATAAATATGGTGTGCTACACCGCTTTCTAGCATACAGTAATCCAATTAATTAATCTTTCATAATCAATTAACACCCAACGAGGCAATTTCTATAACCCTCGTGCAAAACCGAATTTATCTAACTCATAAAATCATGCTGTATAAAATATTCATTTTAATCATATAATTAAATATAAATACGCGTAAACAAACACAACACAACTTACCACAGACCCGCCTACGACTAGGCCGGATTTTCGGATGTTACAAATCTTCCCTCCTTTAGAAGATTCTATCCTCGGAATCTCATAACATACAGTATCCACTTCTGTTTGTCAAGTCAAATTAGAAATAAGAATCTGTTTCTAACACATCTTTGTCATCTTGCAATCATAAGAGTTCAACAATTTCTTTTACTAATCTCTTCTTCGAGTCAACATTTAGCTCATGAGAATTCTGACTTTCAATCCTTCTCTTTACACTTATACATATAATAAACATCAAACGTGTGATGAATACCTGCTTAACTTAGATAGAAGATTCCAAAATAACTTTTTGCTCATTCACTGTTTGCCATACAAAAGTATCCATGTATTCTTTCTCCCTTGCTTCAATTAATATATTGGAGTATTACAGCGACAACCACATAACATCTTACAAAGTGGTACACTGATATTCAAATAATAAGGGTTTTTATTCACAAACTCAATCAATTGCAGGTATGAATCCCACAAATCATCATACTTTAACACACATGAACACAATATATTCTCAATTGTCTGTATAGCTTGTTCAGTCCCACCATCCAATAGGGAAATATAGTTGTACTCAACTCAATTTGCGTCCTCAACTCTTGTTCTAAACCCTTCTAGAAGTTAAAACGAATCTAGAATTTCTGAGAAACCATTAAATATGGAAAAACCATTTCTTTGAATGATTCATCAACATACAATCATGTTATTCTGCCAAAAGATGCCGTCTCACTGGTGGCAAGAAAATAAGTGTTTTTTGTTAAACGATCAATAGTTACTCATACCACGTTAGGATTCCTCTGTATACATAAAAGTTGGGTACAAATTCCTGTTTGAATATGCCACTGACACACATGAATTGGTATCACTGCCGATGAGGCATAGGCCTATTGGGTAACATGCCAAGTATTGATTCTGGCAACACCTTTGGTGGGGCCGGGCACGGCCGTGCCTTGTGAAGGTACGGGCGTGCCCTATGCCAGGTACGGGACCAAGGCCGGTGTGCCTAGGGCGTACCCATTGGGGCCGGCACGGGCGTGCCTCTTGGAGGTACGGCCGTGCCTAGTACTAAAAGCACGAGCCCAAGTCGGGCGTGACTTGGGTGTGCCCGTGGGCTGGCACGGGCCGTGCCTCACGCTGTAACAGCCTCTTAAACTAGTCTTTTAAGACTAGATTAATAAGGTATTCATGGCTCATGATAGTCATTGATGCTAGGACTGTTATGAACGTTTCTAGACTTCATTTTGTGGTCTATAAAAAGTTCTAGTGGTCTTAGGTATCATGGTTAGACACATGAATTAGTATCACAAAGTTATGCAATATACTTTTGATACATGAACTTGTAATTGGTAATTAGTTCATACTCTCTCATATAACACACACTTGGAAGATAGGTTGGCATATCAATCTTCAAGTTGATGTTAGATCTTTCGTGGTGCTTTTTGCGGCGTCCAAAGATAGCTAGCACGTGGTGATCATAAACACTTGGTGTGGATACTAATATTGATACACTACTTTGTGTACAAATCTTCCAAGGCAACAAGGAGAAATTCTTTTGTATGGTATAATTTCTTGTCTTTGTTCTCCTTCTTTTAGTTGCATTGCTATTGTCTAGAGTTTGCTCGATTGGGTGGTGTGTTGGTGGCATAAAATTTAAATTTTTTTATACCCGTTTTTGTTTCCGCTGCGTTTTCTAGATGTCACCAAAACCCAACAACACCTACATTTGCTAGGTTTTGCACTAACTTTTCGCAAAAGTGTCATCACATTTCCACTTTCACAAATAATTGTACTTCTTTAAATGCAAATGAAATGAAACCTTCCACTTCTTTCTGTGTGAGTAATGGTTGTCTACATGGTCACTGTGAATTCAAATGAGAATACGATAAACTAAGAAAATCTTTCGGAATTCAACCATGTGAAAGTTGGAGAGCCCAGTACGTAAACCAATGAAATACTCCATTCATCACTTCAAGAGGTGTAATTGTTCATCAATGGGTCTCGATGCATGCATTAAACTTGATGAATTACACAATCCAAGAACTGGAGGCATATAAGCGTGGTGGATACAAGGAATTCCTCAAAGCTTGGAATGCCAAGCTCAATCATGGAAACAAAATTCTTCACGTACACCAAGAACAAAATTATTTGGTTTCCCAACAACCAATATGCTTCAATTTCAAAGTCAAAATCAATGCCACAACAATCAAAAGCCAAACTCAGGGTAAAACCAACAAAATCAAACACAAATATTTCCAAATCAAACCATACTCAACAACCATCAAATCAAAAATTCCAGATCAAACATCACCCAAAACTGGTGCAAGTATGGAAACCTAAACACACAACATATTCCCAAGTGCTGGAACCACGGGAAATTTCACTTAAAATTCTGACTTAAATTGTTCCTGATCCATTTTGGATTAAAAACTCCAAGTTCAATCACGAAGAACAAAAGAGTCACTGGAATCACAGAAAAACATTCATTGTATTATAAAAGAGGTTGCTGAATTCAGGTAAAACTAACACACAGGGACCCATTACTACATGGGGACCTAAATCCTCCTTCTTTTCTGTAGGCAGGAGCCTAATCTATGGTACTTGGACTAAGGGTGCACGAAACATATGACTGGAGACAAGAGTCTTCTTCAAAACTTCGTTCCCAAGTATTCCGGGAATGTTCGTTTTGGGAATGACAGCGTGGCACCAATTATGGAGTACGGAGATATAATAAAGAAAAGCATAAATATCAAAAAGGTTTCCTTTGTGGAAGGACTGGGCCACAATTTATTCAGCACCGGCTAGTTCTGTGATAAAGATTTTGAGGTCACATTCAAGAAGAATTTATGTTCAGTCACAACAGAAACAGGGGATGTACTTCTAACTGGAACAAGGAAGTCAAATCTCTACTCAATTGACTTGAACGACTACGATGCAAAGACCTCCGTCTGTCTCCTAAGCAAAGCCTCATCGGAACTTGGCAATGGCACAGAAAACTCTCTCACCTCAACATCAACAAACTAGTAACTGATGATCTGGTGAGAGGCCTGCCTAAGTTAAAATTCAACAAAGATCACCTGTGTGCATATTGTGAGAAAGGAAAGATGAAGAGATCATCTCACAAAACAAAACAAGTCTCCAGTAACAAAAAGACAATGGAGCTTCTGCACATGGATTTATGTGGTCCGATGAGAGTAGAAACACGTAGTGGGAAGAAGTATATATTGGTGATTGTTGATGATTATTCCAGATATACTTGGGTCAAGTTTCTATGATCAAAGGACGAAGCCACTCAAATTATCATTTGCTTCATCAAACAACAGCAGAACAAGTTTGAACATAATGTTGGTTCCATTCGGACTGATAATGGGACTGAGTTCAAGAACAAGACTTTGTTTGCTTACCTTGACCTGGTGGGGATCACACATCAATATTCTACAGTATACACTCCACAACAAAACGGGGTGGTAGAAAGACCCAACCGAACTTTGGTTGAGGCTGCTCGGACTATGCTATTTTATTCTGGTCTCCCGCCGTACTACTGGGCTGAAGCTGTCAGCACGGCGTGTTACACACAGAATCGTTCCTTCATTCATAAACGCTTTAACAAAACTCTATATGAATTGGCAAATGGCATTGTGCCTAATATCAAATATCTTCACATATTTGGTAATAGGTGCTTTGTACTCATTAAAAAGAATAACCTAGGAAAATTTGAGTCCAAGGTTGATGAAGCAATTTTCCTTGGTTATTCACAAGAGTCTAAAGCCTACAAAGTTTTAAACAAAAGGACAAACTGTGTTGTTGAAAGCATAAATATAACATTTGACGATATGTTGGTTGTTAAAACTTTTCAAAATCAAAATGTAGTCGCTTCTAGACAAGTTAGTTCAGGACCAGTTCTTCAAAGACAATACACAAATACAAATTCTAATCCCATTGAATATGGTTTAGATTTCCTATTTGATTTCTTTCACTTTGAATCTAAAGTTCTTAATGCTGGTGACAGGAATGATGCAGTTTCTCCAACTACAACTGCAACGGAGGTTGCCAATTCTTCGTCCTATCCTACTATGGATTCTCCGTCTACATCAACTGTCAGTCCAACTATTGTACCTCATGAGCCGGTTTATGAGAGTACTCCAATTTATGATTCAGAACAAATTGTTAATCAGGAGGATACGGAATTAGCAGGCAGATTAGATGAATTCTTTCATCTAATTAACAACCTCCGAGGAATTAGATGGACACAATCCCACCCTGAATCACAGATTATAGGAAACATACAAGATGGAGTGAGGACTCATTCTGCAACGGAAAATGAGTGCCTTCACTCTAGTTTTCTAAGCATGATTGAACCCACTAAAGTCTCAGATACGTTAAAATATGCTGATTGGGTCATTACTATGCAAGAAGAACTCAATCAATTTGAATGGTTAATGGTTTGGAGACTGGTACCATTACCAGAAGATAAATCAGTTGTTGGTACCAAGTGGATTTTCAAGAACAAACGGGATTCCGATGGAGTGGTGGTGAGAAATAAAGCAAGGCTGGTTGCAAAGG
>JAUEJL010117607.1:0-24306 GCA_032274825.1 Drosophyllum lusitanicum | reverse complement strand
TTTATTGTAATTCATATATTTAATTTTACTTAAAAATTTCATTAACTTTAATATATACCTATTGAAAATCATCCGAAAATTAAAACGATTAGTGACTATAAAATGACGATGGAATCATTTACTCAATCATATGTGTATATATTTACACAAGTGTCTCTCTCTCTCTCTCTATCTCTCTCTCTCTCTCTCTCTCTCTCTATATATATATATATATATATATATATATATATATATATAACTAAGTGTCACCATTAACATCAATAGGCATATATGAAAGTTGGATGCTTTATTATAATAGGAGCACATTTAATAAATTGTACATCATTGTGTATGTGTGTGTGTATATATATATATATGTGTATATATATATATATATATGTATATATATATATATGTATATATATATATATATAACTAAGTCTCACCATGAACATCAATAGGCATATATGAAAGTTGGATGCTTTATATATCGTGTCTTTATTGTTAATATGCATCCATCCTTTACTTGTGATTAACCATTTATAAAGGGTTAACTACACCAAAATCTAATGAAGTATGGTCATTTTAATATTGTGTGCAACGAACTATACTTTGTTCCTAAAAATGCATTAAACTACCACCAATTTTTACTTAATGTAACATAACCTACAATTTAAGGTTTACAGGTCACCTTGATTTTTAAAATATTTTTTTCTTTTTTATATTCCATTGCTATTATTATTATTATTACTATTTATTTATTTATTTATGAAGATCTAAATTCTTTCTCACGAACTTCCTGATTCATGCACATCATTAACATTATGAACTTTAATCTTTATCTTCTTCATGAGTATGTATATTAATCATCTTCCTTATGAAAAAGAACCAGTTATCATCCCCTCTTGTTAAGAATCACAACAACCCCTCTTTCTCTCTCTCTCTCTCTCTCCCTTTCCCTCTCTCTCTCCCTTTCTCTCTCTGTCTTTTTCTCTCTTTGAAAGTTCAAGCAGGAACATACTTGTGTTTCGAACATAGTTTTGCAGGAACTGTTATATAATCCATTTTGTAAATGGAATTGTTCAATCGACATCACCATTAACGAAACCCGTGAAACCTCCATCTCTACAACCTACACCGCCTCCTCCTCCTCCATCTCAACCTTCCCCGAAGATCCTCCTTCGCCTTCAACCATCATAATTGTCGCCCACCCTCTGAACCTAAGGACACCAGCAGACCAAGCGGTGCAAACCCTAACCTTGAACACCTAAGCAATGAAAAAAGATCGACGAAAACCTTAAAACAGTTAAAAAACCTAATTTGTACAATCGATTATTCTTAGGGTTCCCTCTATTTCTAAGGTGGTGGCAATGATGGTGGTGATTAAAGACCAAGGTGCTGGTTGAAGAAGGAGGTGGCGATGGTGGTGGTTGAAGATGATTTGATGGTAGTGGTTGAAGGTGGCGATGGAGGTGGTGGTGGTGGTTAAAGACCCTAATTTGGTCAATCAAAATAGGAGACGGCGGTTGAACGCGAAACTGGTGGCACTGCCGGTGGCGGTGGTTGGTAAAGAACTCATTCCGGATGTAATTCTTCAAAATCCAAGAACAAGCTCAAACGAGTTATTTTAGTTCATGTGTTCTATGTGTTCATCTATCGATCCATGTGTTCTTTTGATTCATATATTAACAAATCTTTGTTCTTCATTGATGATGATTGTTCATAAACTCAAATTGTTTTTTTTCTCCAAAGATGAAGAAGGCTATCGGTACATATAGTTTAATAATAATGATAATATAGTTTATTATTATTAGTAGTAGTAGTAGTAATAATAATAATATAGTTTATTAATATATAAACAAAATATAGTTTATTACACAGAATATAAAAATGGGGAAACTTCGGTACATATCGGTGCACTTACCCTAATAATAATAATAGTAATAAAGTAATAAAATTTTAAAATAAAGTATTAAAAAATTAAAATGACCGGGTAACCTTTAATTGAAAATTTCGGTTAGTTTAACGCATTTTTGCGAGCAACGTATAGTTACGATTCTTCATTACATTTCGTTGCACTTAATGTGTAACGCCGTAGTTTAAAAAAAATTCATACTTATTATTATTTTTATTTCATTCATCGAAGTGGAATTATTAATTATCATCATTAATTGTTAAAAAACTTCGATCGTCAAAATTATCGTCTCAAAACCACAACGTTACCACGCACTCAAATAGACATTAATTTATAAAATAACCTCAAGTCGGCAAAACAATTGAAGCAGTCAGAAATCTATCACTACCTAACAGCACCCACGCTCACTAGGCCTCCTCTCCAAAGTTACTTGTATGAGTACAGGACACATTTCAACAAACAAATTTAGGTTTAGGTTTAGTAATTATAAAGCCCAGCCCATAACTTGACCCACCCGCATATCAACATAACCCCGCATACTCATGTTTCATCATTTAACATCTTTATATACATCTTTTTACATTTTTAACATCGTAAACATCTTTTACATCATGTAACTCATCACAACACATCATCAAGATCCGAAGGCATCGTTTTCACCTCTAAACCTTGTTAATCACCATCGTACCCATTATTCTTAATTGGGGTTTATCATCATACATCGCTATCATCACTACCCCAAACACCATCCACGTGCCCGACAACTGCTAGGGTCCCGAGGTCCGTCCGCACCCGCACTACATACGTGCTCGGCAACTGCTAAGTCTCGTAGTTCGTCCGTAATTGAAACAGTTCGCTACGCGTGCCTATCAAGTATGGTACCGATCGGGGCACGGCTCACTCATGTACTTAAACCCCCTAGGTCCATCCGTTTTAGCTAGACCAACGTGTGCGCACATCACTAGGCAATCATTTCACCAACGTGGAGTTATGCGTGTTGACCTCATCATCGTCAGTCAAACACCACTAAGGTGTACGAGTACACCATGTGTTGCAAAGGTTGTCTAGAAAACCCGACAACTAATCATGGCTTTGCTAGCAAATCCTAGAAGGCACACTTTCCCTACTAGGCATCATCTCTACATCTAAGGAGAATGTCTACCCCCGCCCGCACTACTTCATAACATCATAATATATTCACCATTAATTAGTTACATCATAAGCATCATTAAAATTCATCAAATAACATCATTAAATAATTAACTAAAACATCACAGACAATAGAAACATCTTTAAAGGTTGTCTCAAAATTGTAAATTCGTTTAAAAAACGATTTTGTCTTCGTACTCGATTTTAGAAAAGTATTGAACTCACGTGACGTCTCTTAAGTAGACCAAAGCTGTCCACGCAACCTTTACTGAGAAACCTAAGTCATATCAAGCAAGAATAGTTGGTACAACCACTTAATACCCTTATCATGCATTAATTAACCCAATGGGTCATAAGTTAGAAAATAAGGTTGGATACCAAGTATCCTTATTTCTGGCCTACAAGTCAGCTACCCATCTTCAACCATTTGACCCATATAAAATTTATTTAGCCTTTGAAGTCTAGTTTATATTAAAGTATATCTTATAATTTTTCTAACAACATATGATTCACCTTCTAACTCTTTACGAGTAATTTACTACGATTTTATGAAACGTCTTTAGACATAATCCGACCGGTTGTTACAATATCATATTTTGACTCATTTAGAAATAGAACTGGTCATCATCATCTGAAGACAATTAAAAGTAGACATCTTAAGATTTCAAACCACATATGGTACACCTTAACCCGACACCCGAATGATTTTATAACAATTTTAAAAAACAGCCGGTGCCTGCTGTCCAAAACAACAGCTTTACAAAACCCTCTAAATCATCTTCTAACACATACATCCTCACCTAGGTGAATTGACTTAAAACATATCCTCCATAACATACAAACACAATACATAAATGTTTATCACGCACAACATACAATACACACATAAGCACAATCAAATCAACCTACACCTGCACACCATGTGACACACACAAACGTTGAATAAATTTAACACACACATAGACCATACAATACACACTTCCGCAAAATTAAATCATCATTACCTATCATGTGACACACGCACACACATGGAATTTTTTTGACACATACACTCATGCACCTAGTCAACATCCAGCCCCCAAATTCCAATAATAACTTCCGATTTCTTAAATGAAAATCATGATTTTAATACAATTGTTCATAGGTTTCATCCTAGTTCAAATATTTAACTTAAATTTTGAGTTTAAACATCAAAACTCAACCAATTATGCATTCATAACTCAAGAATACTGAACCCCAAAAAGACTTAGTGTTCGATCGTATTTCCTCACAGAGAAGCATCTTTTGAATCCTGAAATCCTACCATTAATTATTTAGAAATCATGTTTAAGGATTTAAAATACTTACTTGATCGATTTTATTCACGAGCCACTTGATTTCTTGAAACCTCTGCTTCTTCTCGGTTGATGCACTTTACGAACACACACATATAGAACTTGGAACTGCCGTATACGAAAGAGAATTAATGGGTCTCTAAATAGTTATTAACCCTATCTTAATCTACCTTTTAATCACCTCTAATTATTCTTTTAGTCATCCTAAACCCATAGGTTAATCACCAACCAACCATTTTTATTTTAAATCGATGAACTAACACGTAAACGGGTTATACTTATCTTACTAAATATTCGCGAGCTAATTCACGATTTATTATCTTTTTATTAATTTTGTTTGTTTTATATGTATATAAATCCTCGAAATGTTGTCGTTACAATTCTTCCACTCTTAAGAAGATTTCTTCCCGGAATCCGCACAATCAAGCACCATGTATAACATCGTCCATCCCGGGGTTTGTTCCTTCATTGTATACACCGTTCAATCATTATGTTATTAATAAATATTTCCATTCGTTAATTATAGATTTATTCGAAAAGACAACACATTTTAAACTCAAGACAACTATACCATTCAAAACTTTAAACCCTAAATTGGAAAACGTCAACCATTCAACCGAATCATCAATCCAACGAGCACGAAACTAACAAACCTTAGAAACATACATCGATCAAACCTTTCATTACCGCGTGTTCTATTCATTCGCTTTATACAAAGATTTAGTTAAGATCACCCAATAATTCATTTAATAGCTCTTCATTTCAGCTGCTACGTGACACCGAAGTCAACTATCTAATTATTAAATGTACCCAACATCCATTTTGTTTTACTCCGCTCATGAAACAAACCTGTCACTTTACATCTACCTCAAGTAATGCAAGCTCAGTTATGGAGCACAAACATGTCATGACATTTTCGTGACGATGTTGACCAAACGTAGTCACAAAAGTATCCCACACTAGTGTCCTCTTAACTGTCCCCGCATCTCTCAAGACTAAAGAAGTAATCACTCTTATCAATGATTTGGTAAAAATTCAATCTTCACTAGTGTTCGCATTAATATAAATACCTTATATCCTTCGCTCAATTATATGTAATCTAACCATAAATTTTCATCAGACCGTCATTTATAGTCCTTTTCCGTCTAAACAATGATTAACAATCTTAGACTGTAAATCATTGGTTTTCTGACCTATTCTTACAAAACATTCGTTCGAGTTCATTAAATCCTCTATTTTAAGTGTAATTAAAACAACCTTAGTAACTAATGATCCAACCAAAAAAATTTATCATATTTGTCTTTAATAAGGACATCCGTATTGCCATATTCTTAAGATCATACATCAATTCTGCATGTGTTTATATTAGATTTTCACTTACACTACCTAAATTTAAATGGTGCTCATACCACAAGGACATCGTCCACCCACATTTCTTATACATACCTAAGAATCGTTATCCTCATACCAACTATAATTTAAAAGACAAGTACGACACCATCAATATAACCCTTAATAAATTGCTTTGCTTAAATAACCAAAAGATGTGGAACAACCAATCATATAAACAAACAAGCAACAAATCAACGCTCATTCACGCACTCGTCACCCACTTAAAAGTCTTTTGCAATCATATTCGAGCCGATCTAGCCGTGAGTTCAAGTGCCTGTTTCAACACTTAGTTCATTCACAACCTCTGATACCAACTTGTAATGTCGTGGCTTTAAAAAAAATCCAAACCTATTATATTTTTTTATTTCATTCATCGTAGCGGAATTATTAATTATGGTCATTAATTGTTAAAAAACTTCCATCATCAAAATTATTGTCTCAAAACAACTACGTTACCACACAGTCAAATTGACATTAATTTATTTTAAACATTCATTTATAAAACAACCACAAGTCGGCAAAAAAATTGAAGCAATCAAATCTATCACTACCCAGCAGCACCCACACTCACCAGGCCTCCACTCCTAAGCTGCCTGTACGAGTACGAGACACATTTCAAGAAACAAGTGTGAGCTTACTCCTTAGCATAAGTGACAATATCATCCTTTAAAATCAATCATTAAATAGGTTTACGTTTATTAATTATAAAGCCCAGCCCGTAACATGACCCACCCGCACATCAACATAACCCCACATACTCAAGTTTCATATTTTAACATCTTAATATACATCATTTTACATCTTTATCATCATTCAACATCGTAAACATCTTTTACATCATGTAATTCATCACAACACCTCATTAACATCATAAGGCATCGTTTTCATCTCTAAACATCGTTAATCACCATCGTACCCATCATTCTTAATTGAGGTCTATCATCATGCATCGCTATCATCAGAACCCCAAACACCATATGCGTGCCCGGTAACTGCTAGGGTCCCAAGGTCCGTCCGCACTCGCACCACATATGTGCTCGGCGACTGCTATGTCCGTAGTCCGTCCGCATTGGCATCAGTTCGCTACGCGTGCCTGGAGATTATGGTACCGATCGGGACGTGACTCAAACCCCATATGTCCATCCGCTATAGCTACTCCAACATAAGTCATTTAAGTGAAAGTACGACCATGCGCTAATCACTAGGCCCTCCTTTCACCAACATGGTGTTATGCGTTTTGACCTCATCATCGTTGATCAAACACCACTCGAGTGTACGTGTATACACCATGTGTTGCCAAGGTTGTCTAGAAAACCCGACTACTAATCATCCTTGTGCTAGCAAATCCTAGAAGACACACTTTCCCTGCTAGGCATCATCTCAACATCTTAGGAGTTTGTCTACCACCGCCTGCGCACCATCATTACATCATAATATATTCTTTATTAATTAAATACATCATAAGCATCATTAAAATTCATCCAATAACATCATTAAATAATTAACTAAAACATTATAGCGAACACAAACATCTTAAAAGGTTGTCTCAAAATTGTAAATTCGTTTGAAAAATGATTTTGTCTTCATACTCGGTTCTAGAAAAGTACTGAACTCACCTAACGTCTCTTAAGTAGCCCAAAGCAGTCCACGCAACCTTTACTTAGCAACCTAAGTCATATCAAGCGAGAATAGTTGGTACAACCACCTAATACCCTTATAATGCATTAATTAAGCCAATGTATCACAAATTAGAAAATAAGGTTGCATACCAACTATCCTTATTTCTGGCCTACAAGCAAGCTGTTCTTCTTCAACCATTTGATTCAATTAAAAATTAATTTTGCATTTGAAGTCTAGTTTATGTTAAAGTATATCTTTTAAGATTTCTAACAATATATGATTCACCTTCTAACTCTTTACGAGTGATTTACTACGATTTTATGAAAACAGTAACACATCTTTTAGACATAATCCGACCAGCTGTTACAATATCATATTTTGACAAATTTAAAAATAGAATTGGTCACCAAGTTTGGTACACCTTAACCCCAGCACCTGAGTGATTTTATAACAGGTTTAAAACACAGCCCCTGCCTGCCGTCCGAAACAACGGCTTTACAAAAACCCTCTAAATCATCTTCTAACACATACATCCTCACCTACTTGAATTGACTTAAAACGTATCCTCCATACCATACAAACACAATGCATAATTGTTTACCATACACACCATACAATACACACATAAGCACAATCAAATCAACCCACACATCCACACCATGCGACACACAACCCTTGAATAAATTTCACACACACATAGACCATCTAGCACACACATCCATAGAATTAAATCATCACTACCTATCATGTGACACACACATACACGTGGAATTTATTTGACATACACACCCATGCACCTAGTCGACGTTTAGCCCCCAGATTCCAATAGTAACTTCCTATTTCTTAAATGAAAATCATGATTTTAATTCAATTGTTCATAGGTTTCATCCTAGTTCAAAGCTTTAACTTAACTTTTGATTTTAAACATCAAAATTCAATCAATTATGCATTCATAACTCAAGAATATTGAACCCCCAAAAGACTCATTGTACGATCATATTTCCTCACACAAAACCATCTTTTGAATCCTGAAATCCTACTATTAATTATTTAGAAATCATGTTTAAGGATTTTAAATACTTACTTGATGAATTTCATTCATGAGCCAGTAGATTTCCCGACACCTCTCCTTCTTCTCGGTTGATGCTTTTTAGGCACAAACACATATAGAACTTGGAACTGCCGTGTACGAAAGAGACTTAATGGGTCATTAAATAGTTATTAACCTTAGCTTAATTTACCTTTTAATCACCCCTAATTATTCTTTTAGTCGTCGTAAACCCATAGGTTTATCCCTTTTATAAAAGTCTTATGAGAATAAATATATAATTAACGTCAAACACCACCAACTAACCATTTTTATTTTAAATCCATGAACTAACGCGTAAACATGTTATACTCATCTTACTACATATTTGCGAGCTAATAGAATAACTTCTTTATTTAAATCACGATTTATTATCTTTTTATTAATTTTGTTTTGTTTTATATATATATATGTGTATATATATATAAAGCCTCGAAATGCGGTGGTTACATAACCATTTATAAAAATATGTTCATTTATATATTTTACAAACAATGTTACCAACTTTTATGTATTGGATTTCCATATTCTATTTAATGTTGTATGTGTATCGTGTGTCATTTATATGGGATACATCTGAATAAATATTGAATGACAAACTTTTGTTTTTTGGAACAACAAAATCTTTTAAAGTGGTGTCAAAGAACATATTAATGTTTAAATTATTGTCTCCAAAAACATAAAATCATTTTCCTCATCTAACGTGTGTTATGGTTTAAATTTTTGTGAAAAGACATATGATTCTCACTTTTTTTTAACGGCGAGTTAGTTGTTAGTTGTTAGTGGGCTGGGTCCGCAGTGACATCCATAAAGGGCAGTATGCGAACCCCAAGCCACGCTCCTCAGGGGAAAAACCCCACTCCTTCACCACAGAAGGAAAACCTGCACGTGAAGACTCGAACTCGAGACCTCCCCATATGATAAAATCCTCCTGACCACAGGGGAAGAACCCCAATGGCACATATGATTCTCACTTACTATGTAGTTTCAATATGTAAGTGGCATCCATACATATTGTTCCTACTTAATTTCATATCTCATACACACTACACAAGATGAGTCCACTAAACCTTTTTTCATACACGTGTTCGAATAGGGGTATATGCAAAACACCTCCTAGCTCATGGCTGTTTGTAGGATAGACATAGTAAGAATATAAAAACCTTTTTAAAATAATAAGATTATTGTTACTAACAAGACAATGACACTTATGCCAATGTTATTAGAACTATATTCCGTGCCATTAAGTATAAATGAAGCCAATATCATGTTCAAATAATTGACCACTCTAATGTTTTATATATGTAGGTAACCCAAACGAGGTCAAAGTGAAGGGAAGATATTGTCAAAACGAAGATGTAAATGATAGGGGCATGATTTGCTGCATGACAGGAATTGGCAAAACAGTAAAAATTATCAAATGTTTTGAGATGGTAGACAATGAGGAATGTTATAAGTTCTGCAAATAACTCGAGCATGTGATAGACTACATTTCATCATAAAATAATAACAATAATGAATAACGTCCCTTTGTCTTTTATAGTTATGTTTTCTTTGTGACTAATTCTACAAAATTGAAAAACACTAAAACCTTTTCACGTCGACCGACAAGTTATTCCATCTTGTCATACGTACTCCCAATTTCTTGTTAAAAATAATATCACTTCAATAATTGGTAGAAAATAACAAATAAGTTGATATCTTCTTGATTTGTGATTTGATAAATGTGTATTTATAAGTTTCTTGTATTGATTCATTAAAGTGTGAAAACAATAATGCTATTTACCATGGATTGTTATTTTATTTGTCAAAATTATAGTTGAGATGCCATGAGCTCAATTCTGAGACGTATTATTATTATATCATTTAATTATTACAATATCAAACATACAAATGTGCCTCTAGGATGTATTAAAATACAAAGAGAAAAAAAATGATAATAAACTTGCCTTGTGAAATATTGATGTACAAAATGGAAAATGTTGCATAAATTTCTATACAAATGATTCTAGAATATATTTAACTACTAATTTTAACTAATCCATTCACTATAGGGGTAATTGAGGTTCAATTGATTTTTAAGATACTTGAGGCTAGTCCTTACTAGGTTCATTAGCAATAACCATGATACATGGGGTTACCTTAATAAATGTGTGTATACCAAAACAAATGCTCTAGTAATTCCGTAGAGTTTGTGCATATTCATGTCCTTGAGCATATTGTTAGTTCTCAAGATCATGCACATGGTGTCCAATTCTGAAGGAAGAGAATCAAGGAATCGGTTCAGTATTTGGAATTGTTCTCTAACAACCCCGACTTCAAGCATGTCATTGAGAAGACACGTGAACCTAGTGTAGACTTCAATGAGAGACCCTGAGTCTTTTGCATTGAAACTTTCATACTTGCGTATGATGTTTGTTTTCTTATTCTCTCGAACTTCGATAGTTCCTTCAAAAGATATGCATATACTTTCCCACATATCCTTGGCAGTTTTTAGAATGCAAAAAGTATGGAAGATCTCATTTGGTAAAGCGATCACAATACTGTTCCTAATCTTGGCGTCTAGGCCAACAAGTTTCTTCTCCTCTTCAGTCCATTGAGAACTTGGTTTTGGATGACAGGGAATGGAAGAATCAGAAGAGCCAGTCTCCATGGAGATGGTTTGAGGAACATAAGGACCTTCCTCTAGAATGGAAAGAGATTTACAATCAACGTCTTCCAAATAAAGAAGCATACGGTTTTTCTAGCTAGAAAAATGTTGGATTGAAAACTTTGGAGGTTTGGCAGAGGAGCCATTTTCCATGTATTCGAACTTCGACATCTTGAACAGGTCACTAATTTATAGATTTAAATTAGAACCTGCTCTGATTCCAATTGTTTTTTTTCAAACGATGTAAAACTAACAATGACAATAAATCAAAGTGCAGAAATAGTTTTTAGAATACGAACACACGAAAGTTTTCAAAGCAGGATTAATAATCAAACTTTAAAGAGTACTCAAGAACAAACTTGAGCACCGAGTACAAACTAATCAAGAACTTACTTGAAAATAAATTAGCGAACAAACGCTTACCTTTCTCAAACAGTGAGAAGGTATTTATACGCTAAGTAAACTAATCCTGATCATCTAACTAATTTACACGTGTACAGCTCTACATAAATTTAGGAACAGAAACCCAAACTGCCGTTTGAGTTTCTTCAGGAGCGCCGATTTCGCACATTGCAGAACTGGTAGAGCTTGTACTAAAACGTGCTTTTAGTTGTGAAAGCCTCTTTGTAACTGAAGGCTTACTTCAGTTTATGTTTCTCTGCAGAACTAATCTTCAGATGAACATTTAGGCTTCTTTCTTCAGATGTGTGGTGTCAGGATAATTTACAAAAGAATAAAGAATGAACCTTGAGATGCTTTCTTTGAAAGGCATCTTCAGGAATGGAATATATACAAATAAGAGTCTAACATATAAAAACAAGTAATTTGAAACACCAACATTAACCACTCTCGATGATAATGAGAAACACCTTTCATTGATTCCATTAAGAAACAAATAGGATAAGATTAAGTCAAAAATAGTTGTAATTAAGCTCCGACAACCATGAATCCCTTTAATTACAACTTAGCTAAAACAAGATCTTCAGCTAACTCTTAACTACAATTGGAACAATGAATAAACTATGAACACCCCAATTGTAATTTACCAAATCAAATTAGAAACATTGACTCAAAAAGTTAATCTTGTAAGCTCGGCTTAACATCGCTTTGATTGGAAGATTTCAAGAACTCGTTTTGTAAAACGTGTTTAAAGCAAAAGAGTCTTGTTGTCACTTTGTAAAAATCAATAGACTATAATGTATCTAAGATTCCAACTAACAATCAATCCCAAGAACATCGCATAATTGGCCAAATTAATTAATATTCCAAGTGAAGTAGATATTCGATCCAAAAATCCAACAAATAAACTCATCTCCAAACAAATGCAACAACTGAAATTCTAGGTATAAATCATCAAAATTTCAAGTGATTAATGCTAGAACGAATAACTAGCCACACATGGCTGATTCTAAAACCTAAGAGCAATAAGAATCCGAAAGAAAATACCAAAAACAAGATGAAATCGACAAATATTGTTTATGGTTCGTTCCTTCCTTCATGCCCTTTGATTGCAAAACAGTCCCCAATCGCCCCATAGGTATCTCGATTGACGATTATCAAGCTTGTATCCCTCGTCCCGAGAGAAACCGCCGCCACCTTGAATTAGACTGATTCGTGCCTAATTTCGATCGCACGTGAGGTGATGACGTGCCCTAGGTCACGTGATGGCCGCTATGGTTGACCCATCAGTTTTTTTTCTTTTGATGCGTTGCTTCTAAAAATAAGCCTTTGTTCTTTTATTTTTTTTATTTTTTTTCTTTCTTTTCTTTATATAAAATGTAAGTGAAATAATTGTCCACTTTATAGTCCTGCTATGCTCACTTGTACATTACAACCGCCTTGATGAATAATTCTCCATTTCCTCGTGTTTACACAAGTCATCGTCCCTAACAACAAAAATATATAAACACGATTAATGGGTTTCCTTTTAGTCATAAATTATGCTTTAACATAAGGATTTTGATGAAAAAATATGTATAAATTAACACTTATTTGTTGCACAAAAATTTTCTAGTATGTCCACATGGATGTCTCGTCTGCCACAAAACCTGAAAAGAATAAACAATAATAGGAATGAGCTAGAAAGTCCAGTGAATAACTCCACAAAGTAATCAAAAGATAATAATCAACATGTAACCGCAATCTCATTAAATCACATAGAATGCTACTTTAGGGCACTAGCGGTAGTCTAACCTTTACACTTCTGTCCGCTACCGAGGTAGTCGGGTTGTACCATACTGATCATATAATCATATATCACATATATAAAAGTAATTTCAAAGTTGTAAGTTGTACCACTACAAGCAGTGCATTATAAACTTCATAACGGTGTTTGGAGAGCAATAGTGTGAGTATTGGATCTCACTCCCATAATAGTAACTGCGAAGCTATACCACCTGCATAGCGGCGCAACGATAAATCCATAATTTACATATATATAGAGACCAATAGGGTGAGTATTGGCCTCCCTCCCTGATTTACTTAGTACCAAGTTAACTCCCATAATTATTCAAAGCTATACCAACCTCATAGCGATACACTATTACTCCATAATTGTGCAAAGTTATACCAACCGCATAGCAATACACTATAACTCCATAATTGTGCAAAGCTATACCAACCATTTAGCGATACACTATAACTCCATAATTAATCAAAGCTATACCAACCGCATAACGATACACCACACTCTACAATTGTATATGCACCAAAATCACATCATATAAGTAAGGATAACATATACGTCACATACTTAATTTCATTATACGCATATATTAAAGAGAAGTCCTAAACTCACATTATCTCTTATATACATATATGTATATATACACCACATTCTCTGTCATTACACATATGGTCACATTGGTACTCCATAATTATCACAATTATAGTCTCGCGTGCAATATTTATCACACTAGTTATCCCCTTACTCTTGATTCATTTAGTCATGGTGTACGTAATCTTTAGTCATGGTGTACGTAATCATATATATTATTACATATTTTACCTTATCTATGTTATTCTTTCATCTTTCATTCGTTTTGTTTTACTTTTCTCTTTTAATGAATATAAATATATACACATAGACATAGTCCATCTTACTCTCTCATATTTCTATATACACATACTTATACCCATAGGATTACTCATATATATAATTCTTTGATATGTATCTCCTAATGATACCACTTCTCTTAGTAAACACGTGTACTCTTAATCTATATAATTATGTATTTATCTCTGTACCCTTTAGCAATTAGTTAATAGGGCAGTTCTCTTGATATGACCAGATAATAACAATTATTCAATAAATCTCACTCTAGAGTCAAATACGCACAATTATAGGTAAATAATATCTCTAAGTACTAGGTTGGGGTACTCACCTGTGGTCCAAGATATGTAACTATCCTCCAGCGATGTCTTTTAATTCGTATTTCAACCTAGAATTAAAGCCCAAGCATCAAAACATGAAAAACCACAAAACTGCACTCTGACACCCCGGACGCGTTGCGTCCCACTTATTGACGCGTCACGTCGCACTTATTTAGGGCTGATGCATCGTGACCCTCACTCCGACGCGTCGCGTCACTAGAACATCAAGAAACCACCATTAATTTATAAACCCCAAATCCGACCTAAAACAATATAAATCGATTCTCAAACATTTTCCAACACTTACAAAGGTTGTTTGGGACCTTTTAAACACTTTTTATAACATCAAACTTTCAATCAAAATCTAATAGATTAAGCTAAGAACTCAACTAAAACAAATAAGAACTTACTTGATTAATCCTTGGTAGATGTTAATCTCCCTTACTAAATCTTCAATCAAGTCCAAGTTCTACTTATCAAATTATCACTTGAATATGTAATTATGTGGAGGAAAGAAAGAATAGAGAGAGAAAAGAAAAGAAACAAGAAGACTCAAGAATATTAAAGAGAGAAAGGGGTTGTCGCCTTTTAGGGTGGTGGCCCATCTTTTAGCGGGTATCTCGCTCCCCTGTCAGATTTACAACTTATCCATACACTATCCATAAATCCCAATGAGGATATATTTGAAATCATTATATTAAACCATTTAATAATTTATAACTTCTACTTATTTTTCTCAACTTTCATTTAACATTTTATTTTAATAATTTATATAAGTTTGGGGTGTTACACTTCCTTTAAGATCTTTCACCATCACGCATTTGTCATCCTCATCAAAGGATGTTTTAGATTCAATCCATTTCAGTGCTTCTGAAACCATGGCTTTTTCTTTCTTTCTTTCTTTCTTTCTTTTTGCATCAAACGTCTTTTTTTTTGGAGCTTTGTACTTGAATTTGTATTTGTCAGCTTTGGTGGTATATTTCTTTCCTTAGATGGGTTGTCCAACTTTACATAACATTCAGCTGCAAGGTGACCGGCTCTGTCACATCTAAAACATTCAATCTTGGTTTTTTTGAATTTGATTTTTCTTTCCCCTTGATTTCTTCCTTCAATTTGTCCTCTATCATTTTTTGTTGAATTTGAGATATTTTTTGAAATATTTCATGATGAATTCTTTTTCAGTTTCTGATTCTTCACCATCTTCTGTTTCACTTTCTTTGGTGTCTTCTTTGCTTTCAGAGTCCTCTTCGGAAGTTTTATTTTAATTTGCTTTAATTATTTTTGTAACATGATTTGTTAAAATTTCCAGGCTTTTCTTAATAGATTTTTAAGATTTGTTTCTGAATTCTTGTTTGTTCATCATTTAGGAGTATGCCATAAAGTTTCCTCATGGAGGAATCTCTTAGCATATCACTAGTTCATAAGATCATGCACATAGTGTCCCATTCATTTGGGAGACATCAAGAAATCTGTTCAGAATTTATATTTGCTCTATGTGGACATTGGCTTCGATCATGTCATTAAGAAGACATGTGAATCTGGTGTAGACTTCAGTTAGGCTTTTTCCTTCTTTGGCGTAGAAATTTTCGTACCTTCTAACAACATTTGCTTTTTTGTTTTCACGCACTTCTTTAGTTCCTTCGTATGCTATGCTAAGAGTTTCCCACATTTCTTTAACGGTCTTGACATTGCTTACAGTGTGATAAATTTCATTTGGAAGAGTAATAACAATATGGGTTCTGATTTTGGCATTCGGTGATACCATTCTTTTATCTTCTTCGGTCCATTTAGCTTTTGGTTTTGTAATGTCAACAATTTGTTGGTCAGGACCTCCGGCAAGTTCTGCGAGCAGAATGGTGGTAGGAATGAATGAACCTTCTTCTAGAATTGTTGGTATATTGTAGTCAAGATTTTCTAAGTATAATGACATTCTTCCCTTCTAACTTGAAAAGTTGTCTCAGGAGAATTTTGAAGGTTTTCCTGCAGAGTCATTTTCTAGATATTTTGACTTAGACGTCTCTTTAGGATATATTAATTGGAAAAATTAACAATGGTTCTCATGCCAATTGTTTTTCCTGTTGAGATGTAAGAAAATAATTTAATAGTAGGGCACACAGGAATATAATTTAATCACATGTTATATTGATAAACAAATAATTGTTTGAGGATACAATGATAAGCATTTACTCAAAATATCTTAAGAACAGACTTAAGATATGTTACTTAACCACAAGATAGTAACTAATGACTTACTTAATTATAGAATACTTACATACGTGGCACTATTTATAGAAATGAAGATCCAATCTCTACCATTCATTTGAACACGTGTTGCCCATAAGCAAAAGTATCGGTAGCGGCATTGTTTCGTGATTCTGAGGTCTTCTTAGAGGAACTTCAGATATGATGTTCTATAAACAAATGTGAAACTAACATAATATATTTAATATGTAATTGGAATGTCGATTAAGAACAAAAGAAAAGGAAATAAGAAAGATGATGATTGGTAACAAGGATAAAAGGTGAGAAAAGATCAATTTAAGTAACGGTCAAAGTTAACAACAGTTGGTCTAAAGGACTGAAAGTGAAACAAAGTGACAACCACAATAACTATTTTCATAGTTTTTAAAGTTAAAAAACTAAAAGTGAAATTTCGTGATAATCACCACGAGCTAACTAATAAGCAAAAGAGTAATTTAGCATAACAATTTTAAACTCTTTATATTGAATTCTAGGAAAAAACGAACCGACAAGAGTATAATCTGACACTTGAAAACCAAACCAAAAAAAAGTTTATGTCAAATCGTACCGGTCTAGATCGAAACCGGGAAAAAAAGAAGACTGCATACTGTTCACCACACGGAGTGAAAGGTAGGGGTGAGCATCTTAACCCAAAAACCGAACCACAGCCGATAAAACCGTTAAAACCGAACCAAATGAAAACCGATGGTTCGGTTTATAAAATTTCATTAACCGATAGATAATGGGTCGGTTTCCGTTTTGTACACGTAACATAACCAATACCAAACCGAACCGATAAGGATTTATTATTTAATTATTTTATATATTTATTATTTAATTATTTGAATACTTTGTTCATTTATGGTGCATAATGCAAGTTATATTTTGTAAAAACTTAAACTTTTGTTACTTATTATGTCGTCTCATTCAAGACTACTAAAGTCATTTAATGAATTCATGTGGGTCTATTAAATATATTAAAAATGAATTCACAAGTTGTGAATTGGTGGAGGCCAAGAGGTGTGTACCACTAGACCCAATTTATGTATTAAATATAACTCTAGTCTACCATTTTGTGATTTTGTCATAAAATTAACAGGCTTTGCAAGTCATAGAAAATAATTAGTTATTTGGCCCAAATTTCTTAACTCAAGCTCATATTCTGAAATAATGAAGCCCATTAAATTTGGCCCAACTTAGTATAACGGTTAACCAATAAAACCGATAACGGTTCCGTTATCACAAACCGCTTACCGCCCCATTAGAAACCAATACCCATCGGTTTGGAAAAACACATAACCATATTATCGGTTATGGTTCGGTTTGGGGTCAAAACCGACCCATGTTCAGTCCTAGTTCTCACATGAAAGATAATTCTTGTTTGTACCCTCCCCTATATATAGAGAGGGTAAGGTTCCAGTGACAACACTAAGTATGGTTGCAAAAACAAGAATATAGACAAAATTACCTTCATTTTTAATTCACAATAGCATAAAATCAATACACTTTTAAATTATATTAAAAACAGATGACAAACGTAATAAATATAGTCGGCGCATCTAATTTTTCTATACATATAGTAGATGCATCATATTTTTGGATTTCAAGAGCCTACAGCCGTTCTCTCTGTTCTTCCTTGATCCTGCCTCTCTCTCTCTCTCTCTATATATATATATATATATATAATTTTAAACTTTTAGACCTCTATATATATAAACCAAGGGAAAAGGATGGGTGCAGCTAGAAGCACCTATCATAGATGCTTCATATTCACAAACACTTAAATAATGAAATGACTAACATATCTCCTAAAATGTTTATGAGTGTGAAAACTTCTTAAATATATGTTGCTAGAAGCATATATCATATCCCTATAAACTAATATAAAAATTATTGAAAAAGCATAAAAAATAAAAAAAAATTTCTAAAGGGACAAAGTTTAAACCACTAAAAGTTTTGGGTTATTAAAGATAAAAGGATCATCTCAATTCTCAATTAGGTTGACATAAACTCTATTAGACTCGACACCAAAAAGTAGTTCAACAGCGACTCTTATAAATTTAACAACCATAAAACTGAACTTGAGTGTGATATGTGAACCACAGTAACCATCCTTGTAACTTGTAAGAAGGTGATTTGTATACAACATGTTACCATAAACAATAATTACAACATTTATACCCTCACAGACTCATTATCAATTAATTCTAACCAATGTTCAAGGGTAGTATGATTATACAGCTAAACCATTTTTATTGTGTATGGTAAAATATTATTAGTGTAAAAATAGCACCAAAGAAAGACTTGTAACTTCTTACAAAACCTTGTTGTAATCTACTCTAAAATAGTTACTTCAAAATGGAAGTCACAAATCATTAAGGACGACCACAATGAATAAAAAAACAAAAAGACAATATAATAAGATTAAAAGAGGTTTTGTATTTTGAATGAAGTTTTCTCTCGACCATGTCATATGTCCTAAAAAACATGTCCAAAATGCAGATTATACACAACCTACCGTATCTACTAAACCTCTACCTCCTTATTTTTGTCATATTTTGATTAATGAGAAGACCAAAACAGATTTCCTTTTTTTTCTTTTTAAGTCCAGTGGTACGGCTTTAAACAGTAGTGGGATTGCAATACGGGTCGAGTCTACCTAATCGTCCCAAGCATCATCAGCAGAACCCTCTTTCTTGATCATTGCAGGGGCAATCATGTATTTGTACTTGTCTTCCACATTTATGGATGCGGGTGGAAGCTTCGATTGTGCAATCCTTGCTTCTTTCTGTGCCGCAGCTGCTTCCCGCTCCTTCCTTCTTGCAACCTACATACATTAGATTACATATGGTTATCTTTCGTCTCTAATAGGTCAAATATATAAAACCAATAATCAGCTAAAAAGAAAATGTGTTAATTGGTTCGATATATTATTATCTTTGTAATGATATTCGATACACTTCAGTTGAGAAACAATAACATTTAGACCAAATTGAGTTCCACTCTGTTCAACCTGTTGTACCAAATAAATGCCTGCTTTTAACCTATTATCCAGCCCGCTCATTTTGCCATGTGTAATTTCTACCAAGCATAATATGTGACTCGGAAAGTTGGAGAACTTATAAAGGTTAGAAGATTATGTTAATAAAGTATTAACGAGTTTTAGCAGAACAAAAGAGTCAGGTACTGAATGAGTAAAGCCTGTGCAAACTAGAGGCAGTGAAACGAGTGGATCTGGTAATTGTAACAAGCGGGGACAGGCCAAGCCCGCAAAAACTTCTTTGCCCAGATTTTTGAATTTTATAAATGACTAATGTTATATAATAATAACAAAAAACTATACTTTCATCATTATGATCTCTTTAGCAAGTGCGCTTGAGGAGGTTATAGCATATGAATAAACTTTGGACAACTATCAGCTCGTTTCCATTTTAGCCAAAATTTACTGATTTACTCCCTCAGTCCCAAAATAATTGTCCAAACAACAAAATAATAGGCACACAGTTTTAAGAATATGTACTTCATGCACTTTTAGATACCCAAATGCCAATCTTTACCCTTTAAAGTACACACATTTACGACTTTATGGTTAATGCAGTTTTGTTAAAGGGAGTTAGCTAAGGGTAGATAGGAAACTTGGTCAAATATTTTGGAAGTGGACATTGTTTTTTTGGTACAAATTAAAATAGAATGGTGGGCAACTAGTTTAGGATGGATGGAAGATTTACCATTAGACTCGTTAGCAGAAAACATAAAAAAATAAGGTAATTGGGCTGAAAAGTTGTCATCTCTATTCAAGACAAAGGTCTAGGATGACTGATGAAATAGAAATCATACCTTGCCAGTGGCGAAAGCCACAGTGTTTCCGGATTGAACATCTGCTATTGCTTTCCTTATTTGCGATACAAGGAACTGAAGAGATATCAATTGTCAAACAAGAGTGATAATCAGTAACAAGCAAATGACTAATTTCAAGTCATTTCAATACAAGGAACTGAAGAGATATCAATTGTCAAACAAGCGTGATAATCAGTAACAAGCAAATGACTAATTTTAAGTCATTTCACATACATTTGTCATCGCTAGGAATTAAGGGTGGCAAGACTTGGGGGGTCGGTCGGATTGGGTAGCAGGTCAAAACAAGTTTCGGTTGAAATAAGTTATTCGTGCGGGGAATCCATAAACACTTTTTATCTATTTCTTAAAAAATTTATAAAAATGATCTACGAGGCTGTATTCTTTTAAGACTTTGGACTACTTTAAAGTTTCAACCCATTTTGACTGGTTCCCCTTTTAGCTAATTTGACATGTTTGATATAGAATACAACCAAAATTGAACCATTCATATATAAAAAGGTCAAACTTGCCAACTCTACTAGTAAGATTTGATGATGATGATATTAATTGGATTTGTACCACAAAATCTTGCATTTTTGGTTTGTCAAAAACTTTTTGTTTTTGTCAAATGTTGCAATACCCTCGGGCCGGAGGAGGTAACAAGTAAATAGAAAAGAAGGAAAAGGTAAATAAAGGAGATACCATATCACGGTCTGTATAAAATGAAGTAGCTCGGCCTGTTGATCCTGCACGGCCTGTCCTTCCAATGCGGTGCACATAGTCCTCCATTGTCTAACAGATTAAGACAACAAAAACAGATGTAAACTAAAAAAGCACCCCTTCTAAAATTACCAGACAGTAATGTTCCATAAACAAAAGGGGATTTAAGGTATGTTTGGATTTGTGTTTTAGAATTGAACATCTGGTTTGCGATAATCAGTCTTGGACTCTTGATGCTTGGATAAACAGAGATAATTTGTCAAGTAATCAGTTCCATTCCCAGTAGCAACAAAGCTCTCAGTAGGTAAAATAGATTAAACTACTTGCCCATTTTTTAATCCTAAATTTAGACTTTAATCCCCTTCTCACAAATTGTAGCTTCGTTTATTACAAGTTTGTCATTATGTGTATTAACTTCATAGTTAAAATTTATAAAACCAATTGTCTGATTATTACAGCTTCAAACAACAAAAGCACATTTGAACACTATCTTTTGCAATGGGTTCTATTATTTGATTTTGTTTATTCAACATATCACATATTCAGTTCCAAAACACGCATCAAAACATCCCTTCAACTTTTACTGAAATTCATAAAAGAATACATCTAAAGCGATATTGAAGAAATACCTTTGGAAGGTCCAAGTTAACTACATGAGCAACTCCTGTAACATCTAAGCCCCTAGAGGCAACATCGGTAGCAACCTGAAAATCAGAGTGCATGATGAAATTTAAAGTAATTTTTTTATTTAAAAAAGAACTGAACACGATCATGAATGAATCAACAACAGAAGAGTAAAACCCACATGCAAGATGCAGAAATTGTGTATGGTATTTTGTCTAAGTAATGAGAAAAACATAAAAAATACCAAGATATTAGTAGGACCATGTCTAAAATCACGCAGGGCACCCTCTCTTTCGCTCTGAGTTCGGCCTCCATGCAGAGCAACAGCATTTAAACCCTGAGCTACCAAAGCTTCAGCAACTTCATCACATCTCGTCTACAAGCACAATACAAATTAAAAATGTTAAGGTTTTGAGCTGCACAATTACATTTTAGTTTAGGAATATGAAAGTATGTGTTCAACATGATGGATAATTCTCAGTGATCATTAAGAAAATGGAAATACTTTGCAAGAAACGAGCAACATGAATTAGTCAGTACTATCCTAAATCATATAAAAGCTTGTGTAATAGATGTTTATTGTTCCCATAGTAGCAGAAAAAGAAGGTAGTCATGACTCAAAAATTAAGATAATAATGAGATTATAAAAGATGGCAAGGAAGGAAAATTTGAAACCAAAAAATTAAGGGAAACAAGGTTTAATGTAAAAATGTATATTGCTTGCAGTACCTTCCGTTCCACAAATACAATTGTCAAAGGAAACTGGTGCCCTAATTTTTCTGCCAGTGCAGCCTCCTCAACAAGCAAAGATAGCAGTCGATCAATCTGCAACAAATTGAGACTACCAAAAAATTAACATAACTAAAACACCTCCATTATCCCAAAGGGTACAGAGTTTAAATTGAGAATGCAGATGGTTTTTTCTCTCTACATCAGAATGCAGATGAACTTGTGACTAAAAACATTGCAACCCAAAAATTCCATAATAAAAAAAGGTGGTTGTGGCTGGAAAGAGAAAATAGCATGCAATAAACAATTTATACAGACTACCTGTAATTATCAAATAAAAACAATGCACAAATGTGCAGTGATGATCTAGTCCTACCTACTAGATGAATGAAGGCAAAATTGCTAATTTACAACTTACAATCAAGTAGCTATTTACACAAAACACACCACACCCCAAGGGGTTTGATAATGAAATTGTGTAGAAATTGTAACGACCAGGATTTGAGGTAATATTTCTAGAAAATATATATGTATATTGTTGTTATCTGGAAATTGGGGGACAATTAGTATGTTAAGGTTACATTTTAAATAAAATAAAAAGGAAAGGGGCCAAGGGGTTAATAAGGAAAATACCAAGGATTAAGAGGGGATTAAAAGGATTAATGTTAATTAGGGTTTTAAACATGTTGGCAGCCCCCAATTAAGGTTCACGGCAGTTTCTTTTGAAGACTCTTGTGCTCTCGATTTGTTTAAGAAGGAAGAACAAGTTTTGGTGATCTTGTGGTAATTATCAAACAAGTAAGTACATTTAACCTTTAATCATGTATTTTATAGGATTTGTAGTTGTTTTCAAGGGTTTAATTCATGTTTTTGGAACTTATTCATGATCGAACAGTAGGATTCTTAAGTTCGAGGTTTCATGCAAAAAGAATGGAAATTGATTGTGCTTTTGTAGTAATATTTAGATTTTAGATTGATATTAGGGGGATTATACCTTAGTGATTTCTGAGATTATGGGTGGGTAAATTAATGATTTTGGTTACGAATTGCGTTTAATTGAATTGGAAGTATACGGCTGTTCTTCACGAAAAGTTGGCTGGAAGATGAGGGAATTACAATTGATATTGGGTAGGTGATGATGAATTACGATTGCATAAGGGAAATGAATTACAATAAATAGTATTTACGAATTAATGTCAATGGGACTAATTAGGTGAATTACAATAATGTTATGAAGCAATTACTATTCTAAGTAATGGAAGTGAACTACGATTGAGGAGGTGGTGGAATTACAATTTGAAGACCGTGAATACGATTTGAATGATTGGAACTAGATTTATGGTTTCTTTTTAGAATGGGAATTGCAATTAAGGGATAAGAGAATTATGATTAATATATGATGTTGAATTGTAATTTATGGAGTTATATAAGATTTCCTTTTATAGCTAACTACCATTGTGGTAAGTGATGAATTGTAATTGTGATTGAACTGCAATTGATTGTGATTCTAGTGTTGTGGAGAACTGCGATTTCCTATGGCTAGATAGAATTTTCAACCCATATTTCGTGTTACCGTTTGTTTTGATGTTCGTCACTCGTTTACTTATTAGGACTCGTTATTCTATAGGTTGCTCAGTAATCTTCTCGGTGATATTTT
>JAUEJL010117596.1:0-12071 GCA_032274825.1 Drosophyllum lusitanicum | reverse complement strand
CTTTTTGCAGGTTCGGTGTTTCCAGCTGTTTAGCTGGGGTTTCGATAGGGGAAAGATTGACCAACACTCTGATAATGATTTTGTTAAAAGACGAGCCATGTTTTATTTGTAACACAACTGAAGTTTGTGATGGTTGTAAATATTTGTATTTTATGTAAGTTACAATCTGATTATGCTTCCGCAGCGAGTTTAAAAAAAATGGCTTAGATTTTGCGGTGTTACAATATTCGTGTAATACGGTGACAACGAATAATTTTCGTTTGGTGACATGTCTATTTTCTTTATTTTTTTCATTTCATTTCCTTTTCTGTTCTCCATAATTCAAAAAAATTATGAAAATATTTTTTAATAATTAAGTTGATTTGTATTGGCTTTGATTTTTAAAAAAATTGTATTGATTTTGATTTTCTTAAATATGTAAAGTTTAGTTATCAAAATGGAATATAAGAATCTTATTAACTATATCTAAGGGATAATTTAATAATTTCAAAACACTTAAAGTTTAAGAGTTTAAGTAAAAAACTTTATAATACTAGCGTCGTACCCGCGTAATGCTGCGATGGCAAATAGTTTCTTTTTTACAACATGTCGCTTTCAAAAATGTAATGATATGTTATTCGTGCGAGTCAATGTCATGAAAAAGTTTTCTATAGCAACATGTCTGTTTTTTTCAAAATTTCTTTTATTTGAATCAATTATTTTATTAATTTTAAAAATAAATTCTAAAACATTAAAATAAGAAAAAGATTTATATTTATAAAATAAGGAGAGATGTTATGTTGACGTGGATGGATAATTGTGTTTGTGTGAGAGTGTATATTAGTGGAAGAGTATATTTTAAATAAATAAAAAGTTAAAGTAAATTAGGAGAGAGAGTAAAATGGTTAAAGATTGAGTGGATGAAATTAATTTAGATAGAATAAAATGTTAAGATTTTATCTTGATTGAATTTTAAGAACTCTTAAAATTAAGAAGAAGAACGAATCCTAAATGGTTTATATAGTAGTATAGATGATTTAAAACATTGTCTAATATATCCACAAACTTGTCGATATAACAATTCTTCATCAATCTTGCTTTCATGTTTAATTTTTCGAAACAAAAGGCTGGTTCATGTAATCCTTTAACATAAAGAAGATCCTTCATCTTAGACTTCCACAAATGATAGTTAAAACTACCTATTAAGATTAATCATCCTTTTTAAGTATTTGTCTCCATTGTTAACCACAAGTCAAATATACATACATATAGTTTGATGCTCTTGGATTCTTTCTTTATCTTATCATATTTGTTTTTATAATATATGCATTTATTTTTACTTTTCTTTCCCGAGTTTGTTATCTTTTTTGTTTTTTGTACCGGAGGTCTATCAAGAAACAATCTCTCTGCTTTTAGGTAGAGATATGACTGGCTATATCTTATCTTGCCCAGATAGGAGTGGGTCATGTTTTGTTGTAACTAGTTTCTCATTAGACTTTCATGGTGACAAACCTTTTGAAATGAAATGCAATGGAATAACCAAACTAACTCTCTCGCTTCCTGTTAGGAAAGTTTATATTTCTAAATTTTGAGCAAACAACAAACTTAATAAGGATAAAATTAACCAAATAGACAACGCAAGTCGCAAAGTTCTTTTTTTAATATTGAAAATCTCCTCAAAATGAGAACCAAGTGTGCAAATTGTTTGCAGGACGTTAAAGAGAAAGTTGAGAGAAAAGACAAGGAAATAAAGGAAAATTTTATTGTGTGTTCCCGAGTTAGGAAGAAAATGAAATGAAAGGAAAGAAAATTTTCTTTTTTTGTTTCAACTTCGGGAGGAACATTAAGAAAGAAAATTGGAGATAATTTTCATTCCAAAATCTTTTCTTTTCATCCGTAAAAACACTGCAAAATGTGATCAAAATTGATTTTTCTTCTTGAATCCTTTCAAATCCCTTCTTTTCTCCCATATCTTAAACTTGGGAACATAGTGTTAAGAAAGGACATCATATCCCCCCGTTCTGGAGCCAGCGAGTTCTAAATGACCTCCCTCTAACGGTTAAAAAAGTGGTTAACCATCTCGAAGAAATTATCCACCCATCTGGTACGATAGCCTCACTCCCCCCTCCCCTGTTTCCCTCTCGACTTTGGATCTTAGCACCCAAAAAGTCTGTCTGTACAAACGAGGAAATAGAAGGATCAGAAACAAAAGTTTAAGCCAATTTTATGTTGAATCTTTTCCTCCCAAAAGTGGGAGGATTTGGAAGTAAAGAGATACCTTTCCTTTCTCTCCTTGTTAGACTAGAGATGCATCATATGAAAAATCTAACTGCACTTTTTGGTAAGTTTGATTATTGCTGTTGTAATGCAGCCAAAGATGTGAACACCCAAGTAGACCACATCAAGAAAATATAAAATAAAAAGTATATAAGAAAAAGAGGACAATGGGATGATACAACAAAACAAAAGCAAACAGACATACACAACAGGCCTGAACAAGCAATGAAATTCAAGTGAACAGCAAAACAAAAGGAAGTGATTAAGAAGAGAAACAAAACAAGAAGAAAGGGAAAGATATATACAAACCAAGATATAAATGCCAACACAAATATATAATTTTCTCAACACTTTATAATAAGATCCAAAAACTTGTAATAATGTTCTAAGCTTTTAATTAAATGGAGAGAAACTAATTTTGGGCTAGGGATGTTATAATGCCAATGATCTCAGCAAAACAACATGTCATTGATTGGGTAGTTTACAATAAGAGATACAAGTCATTAATTATAACAACATGGCCATAGATGTTAATTATATCTCTTCGCAGGGTACGTTATTTTGTCCTGCTTTTATTAATCTTACTGGTTTTCAAACACCTCCTTAAAAAAAATAAAAAATAAAAAAAGGAGGGTACAATTTTTTACATACCTGAAAATGATAAAATTTGAAGCGGTTTACTAGCCACTCTGGAAAAATGTTACTTCTTAAGCGACGTGTAAGCAGAAACATGGACATCAAAGCATTCTGCATCCCACGATACATCCTTCGACATTGCGTCCATTATCTTTCTATTCCACTGTGATGGCTTGTTTTTCTACAAGTCAACAAAAACCCGAAGTACTTTAGTTTTCATCAACACTATTAAAGTGAAATAACTATTAAAAAGAAATCTTTTACAAGTTAGGGTGAAGATACCCACAAATTCATCAACTGCTTGGCTTAGAGAAACATTTGCAAATGTATTTATGATATACTCAGACAATCTGGTGCTGTTGGAATTGGCATCCATTAAATTCCTTCAGATACCATGAAATCAACATTTTAATTAACAAAATGAAAGATAAATTGTGATAGGAAATGCATAGTTTAAATACTTAAAGGGGGTAAAGGGTAAAATTGGGTTTAAATTGTTAGTAGTTTCTAAATAAATAGGGGTGAGTATTTCTTTGTAAGTAGGCAGAAATTAGATTACGTTTAGGCTTGTACGGCTCGTAGCTTTTGGCTATCGAGAGAGGGCTACGCCCTGGACCAATCTTCCGATTGTGGTTGATTGGGATTTCATTTTGTGTTCAATATCAGTTCTAAAGCATTTGAGATTACAATTTCTGACCATCGATTGGTACTAGTTGCTATTCATAATTTTCATTCTTCATCAAATTGCAACTTATTTTATGAGTTGGTACTAATTAATACCTCATTCTGTTGTCAACAGCAGTCACAGGAACAGGAACAGCTCCATATTTTATGGCCTTGAACTATATTAATGGTTATAAGATATCTTATTAGTAAAAAAATAAAGAAAATATAATACTACTACTACTACTAATAAAATTAATAATAATAATACTAAAAAATTGATTTTTTGAATTACATCATGTGCAAACAAACATTTAAGCACACTTGATACAAGAATTCTTAAATGAGCGACATACTGGTACTTGGAACATTGGATCACTGAAAGAGCACAAGATAATATCAGACCCAGCAAAGATGAGATGCAGGAGAGATTCATCATACTTGTCAAGAAACCTCACATTTTCATCCTGGAAAAACAAAATAAATAAATTATGAGCAGTGGGTATTGTAAGTGAACCTTGTCGACATTTAATTTACAGGCGCTTTTAAACGTAGCATGCATGTAAGTCTGACCGTTTAGTCATATCAATCACCGGTCACTAGAAACAAAGTGCAAAATAAAATAAAACAATGGAGTTCCTTGATTTTAGTTGTACCTTGAGACCTTCCTGAAAGGATTCCAGTTCACTGCTTGTTGCAGAAATTTTGCTAATTCCCACAAAGATAAACTGCAAGCAACCAAAACATGTTAGATTTATAAAAGCTCTTAAGAATTAAAACCCAAGTGGAAGACCAAGCTTTTTACAGTAAGAAGTATCTTCCCAGACAAATGTATGATTATCCTTATAATAGTTCTTCAACCTTTACTCGATTCTATCGATTGACCCAAGAAGCCTAGACAAGATACTAGTTTTCATTTGAAATTAAATAACAAAATTAAAAAGCAGTTAAGAAATCCTTCTATTATTGAGGCAGATGATTAAAACCGTGGGAAAGCAAAATTTCAATAATATATATATTTTTAATATCTGATGGTCGTTCTTAAGCACTAAACTCAACACCCCTCTTGGAAGAATCCCAAGCAAGTGATTTGAGGTTCTCCAGATCAACATCTGAATCTTCTGAAAAGATGCATCCAACCTGATAATACAGAGCATCTTAGATACATATGGTGAACATTATTAAAATCAACAATTTGCACCCAGGAAACAATAATGGAAAATTTAGTTATAATAAATAAACTCAAAGGATCAAGATTTTATACAAGAACAGAGGGAATATCCCCTGGTAATCCTAGCTGCTGTTGTAGTGCAATTTTGGAAACAGATTTCCCCCTCATATCATCTGCACTGTAGCCCTGTGGAAGAAACCTGTCCCGTGAAGGATCCCAGGTTGAATCATCATATCCAAAAGGAGCAATCACCAATTTTTCTCTGGAATTATATATTTGTATATATACTATCAGCTTCTTGGTAGAAAAGATTGAATAACCAACAGAATATATTATAAATATATTTATAAAAATTAACTGAAAGTAAAACGAACTTGTGAGTGTCCAAAACAAATTCCAGTCCATGGCTCAGAGTAGAAACTATATGGTCTTTAGAATGTATGCATGACATTGTTATGACTTTGTTTGAATAAATGACTCCAGCCTTCAAAATGTTTACAAGATGAGGTTTATTATTGTCTTGCAAGCGATCATGACGGTGTAGTTTAGCAGGATCAAGTCCACAAAGTGCCAACTTATCAGGTTGCTCAAGGCACTACCAGAAAAAAAAAGAGATTGAAGTCATAAACCATTATGTGGCATACTGAAATCCTTTTAAAATTATTGAATTAGAACAAAATAAAATACCAAAAGTTTACCTGAGAATTAAAGCTCTGGCACGTTAACAGTATTCTAGTATCAGCAAGTCCCTGCATAATTAAATAATTAAAAACAAAAGTTAAGTGTACAAATTCTATAACCTTTGCATTTCTTAGTACAAATTAATGGAAATGTCTTATCATTTGCACCTGCTTAACAAAAACATCCCAAAAGAGTGGTCCAACAATTGAAGTTTCCCAATTGTGTATGTGTAGCACATCAGGCTGTTTTCCTGATTTCAGTATATAATCCAATGAGGCACGAGAAAAATACGAGAATCTGTCAGCATCAAGTGATGAAACAATTAAAAGCAAAAAAAAAAGCAAGAGAAACTATGCCAATCATAAAATACAATGTAGTAGGTTACAAATGGCTAGAGTGGCTGGACAAAACAAAGATTTAATCGTATGTCTTTTCATTTATAAATTAAATTCCAAGTAATGAGGAAGAAGACAAAAAAAATTAGGAAACCGGACCAAAATAATAAACAAGAAATGATATGTGCTGCTAACAGCACCTAATGAAGGAAACGAGAAATGATATGTGCTGCTAACAACACCTAATAATGAATCACGATTACAATAGGTGAATATATAAGAGATACATTTACACTCTGGACCCACTTAATTGGACCGTAACAAAAGAAATCGTTGTGAAGGTAGCGGCTTGGTGAGCACATCTGCAATCTGATCATCACTAGGTATGAATTGAGCTAAAAGCCTCCGTTGGGCAACCCTTTCTCGAACAAAGTGAAAGTCAAAGTTCTACATGCTTTGTACGTGCATGAAAGACAGGATCACAGGATTAGCTGAAAGATACGTAGCACCAAGGTTACCAAACCATAAGGTAGGAACCGACTTAACAGGAACACGAAGTTCGCACGGTAGATCTTGGAGCCATGTTAGCTCAGCACCGGAATCGGCAAGGGCCTTGTATTCAGACTTTGTTGACGGCCAAGAGATAGTCTTTTGTTTTCATGCAGACCATGATACTAGGTTTGAGCCTAGATAGATAGCATATTACCCAGTGGATCAACGGTCGTCTGGGCAACTTGCCCAATCAGCATCGGAAAAGCCCATCAACGAGTTGTAAGCTGAATCGGTGTAGGCATGAAAGAATGAAGGATGGTGCATGATTCATGCATGAGTCGTAAACCATAGTCGGTAGTGCCCTATGAATAACAAAGAGTTCTTTTGACTGCCAACTAATGATTTTTTCAGTGGGGGAGTGCATAAATTGACAAACTTAGTTAACCTCGAAACTCGAAAGTGATGTACGGACTATTAGCATATTTTATATTAGCATATATTAGTCCATTAACCTTTAGGCCCATGTTAGCCTATTAGGGTTTCTTATTGTTTAGCTATAAATAGGGCTACTCTGTTGTGTCTTATGTATTGTATTCTTCAGTTTTCTCTCTAATAATAAACCCTAGCCACTTCATTTGTGTAACCTTTATCATGGTATCAGAGCCTAAATCGATCCATGGTTGAAGTGTTTTTGTACAAAAGGTTCGTTTGCAATTTTGGGCGTTTTTTTGGTTCGTCGTTTGATTTCATCTAGGGCGATTTGGGTTCGCTGCCATCTGCTCGTTCTTTGTCTGGTATGTATCCTGCGTGTACGAGGTTTGTCGCCATCTGCTCATTGGTTTATCTAGTACATATTCTACTTGTTTCCTCTCGATTTGTTTGTCTGGTTCGTATTGTTTTCATCATGGCGGGTGGAAAAGATGATTCGTTACAATCCATTAATAATCAATTGGATGGTAAAAACTATTCCTACTGGAGTTATGTGATGAAAAAAAAATTGTGTGGGAAGTCTGTGGGTTATATTAATGGTTCCAAAGTTAAACCTGCTGATGATAAAGCCGCTGATTATGTTATGTCTATTGTGGGAGACTAACAATTCGAAAATCATTACATGGATTAACAATTTTGTTGCCCAATCAATTGGTACTCAATTGGCAAAGTTTGATACTACTAAGCAAGTCTGGGATTATCTGGAAAGACTTTACACGCAATCAACTTTGCTAAGCAATATTAGTTAGAAACAGATATCCGTGCTCTTCAACAAAATGCTTTCAATATCCAAGAGTTTTATTCGGCCATGACTGATTTGTGGGATCAATTGGCTCTTACGGAATCTACTGCTTTAAAATCTTTTCAGCCTTATCTGGATAGGAGGGAAGAGCAGTGATTGGTACAGTTTTTTATGGCATTACGATCTGATTTTGAGGGTTTGCGAGGGACGATTCTTCATCGATCTCCTCTCCTAACTGTTGATTCGGTTGTGCATGAATTGATAGCAGAGGAGATTCGGTTGAAGTCTCAGGGTGACAAAGGGTCTAAAACATCCACAACTCCTGCTGTTTCGCAACGACCCAATCTGACAAGTTCAAACCAGTCCAAGTCCACTTCTAAGGTTGCTATTGATGAATGTGCCTATTGTAAACAGAAGAACCATTGGAAGTCTCAGTGCCCGTTATTGCTAAACAAAGGAAAACAGCAGCAACAACAACGCCCTTTGCAACAGAGTAAGTCATCAGGTCCTACTCCTTGGGCACCTCGTCCACCACAGTTTAATACCACTGCTGTTACACCCTCTGTTGATGTTGGTTCTACTGTCACCAACAATCCGCCATCTGCTTTGGATCCTCAAGTGTTTGAGCAGTTCAGACAATTCCTCTCCACCACCTCTACTGTTATGTCAGCCGCCACTCCTACAAGTTTGTCACGGACGAGATGAAACCGGTTTAGCATTAGACTATTACCTACGCGTTGTAAGAGTTATGGGTGTTATGGGTGCTTTTCTCTAAGGGAACCCACAACCTGGCGATACTTGACCGGATTATCTAGTATCTAACAATGGCACTTCTTGCAGCCTTCACTCCAACTGAGAAAACTTGTGGGAGTTATGGGTGGTTTTCTTGGTTGGAGTGAAAGCTGCAAGAAGTGCCATTGGTAGATAGATAAGAACGGAACAGAAAGAAGAAGACCGGTTGCCTTGTTGTCGACGGAAGAGGGTGGTGGCGCAGCCGTTTTGTGACGGCAACTTTAGGGTTTCTAGGGCCGGCTCTGATACCAAGATAAACTTGGTAATCACTATATTGTAATTGTTAATGATGAATCACGATTACAATAGGTGAAAATAAGAGATACATTTACACTTTGGACCCTCTAATATAATTATGTATATATATCACACTTAATTGTCTAATAGTGAGTGCAACACAGCACTGAAATTATTAAAAAACTGAAATGACCAAAACTCCCATCATTTAAGTGATATGTGAGTGCAAGAACACTTAACATAGGTGTTGTTAGCGGCACATATCATTTCCCCAATAATAAATGTAAGGAATTAGTAGCAAGGTAAAGTTACAAACCGCTCAAAATCATTCAAGTAGCCATAAATCTCATCCTTATTGAAGAACGATGAGTAGTAAACAGGCTGTATAAAAGTTACCCCTATGCCATTCACAACGCTGTAACAGTAGTAAATTTTAATTAGTCAAAAAAACAAAAGATAACAGATAAAAATTCATTACATACTTAGAGTCACAGAGATTCACCCAGTCCAAATCCTGTTCCTATGCAGTTGACCATCAAAGTATGAAAGAAATTCTGCCTCAATTTCTCGTAAATATTTGATTTTTTCAAGATTTAGACTTGCATACCTGTTCAAAGAAAAAAAAATCATTAAAAAAACACATTCACTTTAAATAACAAAAAAAAGAACGTTAAATAAGAAATAATTACTTGGGTAATATAACTTCCACTAAATTCCCTTGTTTTTGCAGCACATGAGATATGGAAGTGATATATGATGCCAAAGATCCAACAGAGGCAACTGGTTCCATTTCAGTACAAATATGGATTATGTGGAAACCTTTCCTGACAAATAAAAATGTATTATGCACAAAACAATGATACCAGAAACTTTCAACAATAATATGGAGTTGTTTGACCATGAAATATTACATTTTTCTTTTGTTTGAAAAGTAGCGGAGTTTTGCCAAAATTTCAGCATCGCTTTTAGACATGATGTCGGAGAAATAATCCGCTAGACTAAATTTTGTGTTAGTGACTAGATTTCTAAAGCCAGATGCCTCTGTAGTGTCGATAAATCCTGTTAGAACCATTGAGTCTATCCTGAGAAGTAATTCGGAGCTGATTGAAAATGGATCTGGTAGAAAAATAAAAAAAGGAGTGTCAGCGTTTGACATAATATTATTTCAATTCAAAAAACTTTTGTAGAAACTGCAGAAAATGGCAGGGTTGTATTTAGTTATTCACCTTCTTCACTGGAAGCATGGGCTTGGCCCTCTAGCTGTTCTATCTTTTCTAATAAAGCTTTGTGTTCCCTCTTCATTTCATCTAGCTGTTGTATTGCTTGGATTCGTTGTCTGTTTAAGTAAATGATATCTGGATAAAGTATCGAATACTTATGAACAGTTAAATATTTAGCAAAGATGTGTACATTTAATATAAGGAATCCAAATACATAATCAATCTTATATATAATCAAAGATTAGATATGAAGGTTTTATAATGACTCACTCCTCTGAGCTTCTGTGAAAAGTCGCCAAATACCATTGTGACTTCTTTCAGATCCATCATCCATGGACTGCAATGGTTGAATAGTATAAATAAATAAATAAATTGCCCTTTATTCTTGAAATACAGACAGGAAAAAATCAGCTGCAAAGAAGAAATGATATAATATGGTTAATACCTGATGCAAGTCGATGCTATTGTGATTTTCTAACCTGAAGTAGACACATCAATTTACAAATTAGCGACGATATATAGTCATGGTTGATTTAATATGTTTTAGGGGCAATGATGTGTGCAGCTAGCGGCACCCACATCCCACGGTGTGTGTGATTGCTGGTAGCTGCATAAATCATATCCCTTTAGTGCATGTTGAGTAGAGAACTTGAAAGATTGTGGTATACAACAGATTATCAAAAACTTGACTGAAAAAAAAAGAACTTTTATGCATATTCTGGCTCTTGTAATATGAATCACCTGCAACCTTATTAATTTGATGAAATTAATTGATTAATGCATGACAAATTGGTCATATGAACTGAAACCATTCCCCCAAAAGATAAAAAGAACTACATATATATTTTTTAGGGTACGCTCTCTTAGGATTTTTTGAGGCAGATATAAGAACCAGTAAAATCAACTACATGAATTCTTCAATGCAAATAGTTCCTAGAAGTGATACCAAATCAAAATGCTATCGAAAAACAATATAAAAGTATACCCTCAGCGTCTCAACTGACAACCATTTATACGTATCCTAAAGTTTAAATCTAATTGTGAGCAGAGCATTCATCATTGGTTGGTACAGATAAACAAAATCTATAAGTTTCATCATTCTATGGATTAATTACTTACCCGAAGCAACAAACCGGTCGATGCTTGTGAGGTTTCCACTTTCGTCTCCTAAATTGAGGAAATTGGGGAACCGTAGCTCTCTGCAAGGCATCCATTGAAGCAACAGATTGTTTCTGTTGAGGGTTATTAATTAACAAAATCAGAAATCGGAGAGAATTTTTTGTTTCAAAGAGATGTGATTGAGTGGTTGGAAATGTGGGAAGAGAAACAAGCGAGTGTGGATAATGCTCCTGCTACCTCTGCAAAAACAAACTCAAAAAGATTCAAAATATTTGAATATAAAAAGTCAAAACAAAATAGGGAAAATAATTAGCAATACTAAAATCGTTTGCAAATCATTTTAATTTTAATGAATAATAGTTCAGTTATTTTTATATTACTCATTAAACGGACTAATAAATATAACATCATTTAAATTAAATGATAATAACATTATAAATAATTTTTCCAACAAAATACAATAATTTGTTAGAAAACATTTTCTAAATTTTAATCTAAAAGTGAAGAACTTAATTTATTGATTCTTGAATAGATAAACATCAATAAAAATAAAATCAATTTCATAGGCACATTATCATTTGACACGTCAACAGAACTAGAGAAACAATTCGATTAAGAGATATATATGATAAAGGTTTAAGAGAAAATACCTTTTCCACGAAGCACATAAAGTATGGTTATAAAAATTAAGGTTCTGATAAAATTGCTTTTAGTTTTAATTCACAATAATATAGAAAAAATTAGGTTATATAAAAAAATATAAAACGTAATAAATATAGTATACACATCTAGTAGACGTGACATATTTTTAACCCTTAGATTAAGATTTCAATAGCTCATATATGTTTTTCCTAAAAAGGTGTTCTCTCTTAATCTTATCCCTATATATATTGGAAATATCATTTGAGAACCGATTTTATTGCGAGTATCATTTGTAACCGTCATTAATACTCATTAACAGGACTATTTTGGTCTTTTATATAATTTTCCAACCATGAATTGCGTCCATGTGAGTTATCATTAAAGATTGAGCATTGATTTTCCCGAAATACTCCTCATTAATGAGCCATTAATATGTCATTAATGCATCGTTAATGAGCCGTCATTTTTATTACCATTGATTTATTTTAATCAAGGACCAAGATTGGTTTTCACGATACTCGCAATAAAAACGATTCTTAAATGAACGTTCATCTATATAATATATATATATATATATATATATATATATATATAAT
>JAUEJL010117574.1:0-12072 GCA_032274825.1 Drosophyllum lusitanicum | reverse complement strand
GGAACACGAACGGAAAATAACTATACAAATTTACATTTGTTTTTTTCACATATTACTACAAATTTTAAAATTTGATGTTTTTTAACTAAAAGTAGGTTAATCAATAAAAAAGTTGTCTATTTAGATTATTTTGATTATTTTATGTGTCAAAATGACAACAATTTTACTCGTTGATATCCAACAAAAATTTAAATTATTGTAATTAATAAATAAAGTAGAAGCTAAAAGAAATAAAAAAAGAAATATTTACATTTACAATCTATAATAAAGAAAAAGAAAAGAAAGAGAAATATAAATAAAATAAAAATACTGTCGCTGTAAGTATAAAAATAATTCAGGCTTTAGTTACGGACGTAATAAAAATAATTCTCAAATGATATTTTTCTCTCTATATATATAAAGAAATGATTTATTCTTCAATATTTTATTTTTACTTATCCTGATACTTACTTGATCAAGACAAGTTTCAAAATCAAACATTATATAAAAAAAGATTTAATACGTTATATATGTTTTAAACGTTAAATAAGTAGAAGATGGGATATATGATTTTTAGGGTATTAAATCTGGTTTTCGAACACACCTTCGTTTCTTGTCAAAGTTTATACGAAGGTATATAATTAGACCCTCAACCGTCTGCAAAGACGCTCCTCCAAAAACTACAGTTATTACGTACCATCTCACACTTTCTTACACTTGATCGAAACCGGTTGATTACCCGGGAAATCCTCTCGACCTTTGCGGTGGTAAGAACTTGTTTGTCGCAGGTTATGGCGGCGATATAATCGCAATTTGATTTAGTGATCAACATCGTGATTTGATGAGAATTTGGAGTAGTTTCAGAACAGTGATTAAATGTATCTGCACCTGTGGTAGAGGTATCACTTACTTTCACATTTTAGGGGTCATTCTACTCTAACCTAAACCAATTTTGTTGGAGTTGCACCGTCAGCCAAACTATTCTTTTCTGTATCGACTATCGACCAAATACACGTGTTCGAGTCGAATTGTTGCGATCATGAATGTTGTAACCAGATTCAGTGATTTTTTGTTTTAAGCTAATGTGGATTTAGGGTTTTGAATCTAAGAAAGAAATACTATGGTCTTAAATGGTCAGTTTTTGTGTGATATCTATTATAAGCAGATTGTACGACTGCTAAAAGACCACAATCGCTTTCATCTCTTGATGAATTTAGAAAACCTCATTTAATATCTTAAATTTCACTTTTGTAAGAGGTGATTAGTATACAGAAGATGCTTGACCTTTCTATTTCAAATCACAGAACTAGAAGGCGATTACAATAATAGATATAGTATTGTTCATGGAATCCAGAGGTTAGAAGTGTATGCGCAAATTGTTTATTCACACAAACTCGTGATGCCAAACAAGTGAAGTAGTACGGCTTGTTGGCAGATGTTAGGCTTTTAAAAAAATTATCAGTGTGAGATCCATGAATGGCCTCTTATTATATCATGCCATTTAGTTACTCTATTTTCGTGTGATTGTTACTGTAAGAAACCACATTGCTGAAAAAGACTGTTTAGGTTAGCATTATGGATAACTATATGACAATCATCCATGGTAACAAAGCCAGCACTTGTTCTTTTCTTGGAAGAGTGAATATTATTACAAGCAGAGATGATGTGTGCTATGCACATAGTTTGGTCTACATAAAAGAATGGTGGTGAATTTGATGGATGTTTATAAGTTTGTTCTTATAATTTTATTGTGAATTTGTTGGGTGGTTAGAGGTTTGTTCTACTATTATTACTATGTCTTGATCTCAAATGGCATATTGAGTTTAAAGTGATGCTGTTAATTTAAAGGTTTTCCATGTTTTTTATTTTGTTGGACCAAAACCTATTTATTACGTTTCCCTTGTAAGTGAGTAAGAGTACAAAATTATTTTTCAAACTGTTACACAGTATTCTTGATTTTTCTTTTTGCAAGTATTTTGGACGAACTAGGGATTGGAACATTGTGCTAGAGCTATAACCTCAATTTAAAGGATTAACTATCCATTGTTAACTATCTGTAGAAGGATAATTTCTACAGTTCAAGAAAACCGCACTAGCCTAAACCTGTTTACCACATATCCCAGGGGATCATCTCGAGGGACTTGGACCAATGTCCTCTTCAGGCGTGCGATTGTGGATTCAAAATCACCATGTAAATTTTTCTGCTTTCTAGTCTCCATTTTTTCTTGCGTTTTTTTGGTTATTCAGCCTTTAAATGATGAGACTAACATTAGTTGGTTGACTACTGTTCTTTTTCTCTTTTTTTTGGCTTATTCCAAGATTTATAAAAAGTTGACTCGTGAACAACATACCCTTTATTTGTTATAATCTATATACAGGTGGTTATTGATAATGGCATATTGCAAGTGACATTATCAAATCCAGAAGGCCTTGTTACTGGGGTCCGATATAATGGCCTTGATAACATTCTCGAGGTTCTTAATCATGAAGGTAACAGAGGGTAAGTTGTCATTTAACCAATGTATTTTGTTTCAAATCATCATACCTTCAAACTACCACTGTGTTAAACTTTAGGGTTTTCTTCTCCAAAATGTATTAAACTATACCCCAATTGTTAATGTGTGTATCCACCTTTCAAAAATGTTATTGTGTTTATTGAACTTTTAATTTCTTGTTATTGTACGTATTTTGATTACATAAAAAAGCAAAAAAGGTATTAGTTTAGTACATACAATAGGAAGTTTAATACACACAATAACACATTTTTTGAAAATTTGATGCACACAATAACATTTTTGAAAGGTGGATACACACATTAACAATTGGGGTATAGTTTAATATATTTTGGAGATGTAAACCCTAAACTTTATTCTCAAAATAAATTAAGCAATGCAGGTATTGGGATGTTGTGTGGAGCGCTCTAGATGATTCAGGAAGAAAAGGAGTATTTGAAGTGTATGTTCCTAAACTCATAATAATTTTTTTTTCTTGAAAAGGTGGTAAAATAGATAAATAAATAAATAAAATGAAATTTTTTCTTGCAGGATTAAAGCAACAAGCTTTAAGGTTATAGTTGAAACAGAGGAACAAGTAGAAGTGTCATTTTCAAGACCGTGGGATCCTTCCCTTAGGGGAAAACTTGCTCCTATAAACATAGACAAGAGGTTATTGTTTTCCTCTATAGTTTGAATTATAGTTTCTGCTTGAATGAATTTAGTAGTGAGTATTTTTGTGGTGATTAGTTTAGGTTTGTTTTGCTTCGTGGTTCCTCTGGTTTCTACACGTATGCCATTTACGAGCACTTAGGTTCTGAAGAATGGCAAGCTTTCAGCCTTGGCGAAACGCGCGTTGCATTTAAACTCAGAAAAGACAAGTAAACTAAGTTATAGCAATCATGTTTTAGGCAGATCACAGTGTTTGAAATTCTTTTGCATTGTGAGCTAAATGTGTTGTACTTTGAATAGGTTTCACTACATGGCAGTTGCAGATGATAGAAGAAGGTATATGCCCCAGCCAGATGATCGATTAGCAGGAAGAGCCCAACCCCTTGCATATCAGGAAGCCGTTTCACTAGTTAACCCAGTTGTTCCCGAGTTCAGAGGAGAAGTAAGCTAATTCTTCCAGTAAAATTGACTATAATTTCTGTTATTATTATTGTTGTTTTTATTATTTTTTTCGTAATTGTGTAGGTGGATGACAAGTATCAATATACTTGTGAGAACAGAGATCTCAAGGTACACGGGTGGATATCAAACGACCCACCAATTGGATTTTGGCAGATCACACCCAGTGACGAGTTCCGGACTGGTGGGCCCCTAAAGCAGAACCTTTGTTCCCATGTCGGTCCCACTTGTTTAGCCGTAAGTAACTTCTACTATGTTGTCATGCCGCACGTACTAATAGTAAACACTGTTTTTATGTTTACTAAATACCAAGTATACAACATGACCAGGTTTTTGTTGGTGCTCATTATGCTGGGGATGATTTAGTTCCAAAATTTGGGCAGGGTGAGCCGTGGAAAAAGGTTTTTGGGCCGGTTTTCATTTATCTAAATTCTTCTATGCGGGGACAAAATCCTCTTACACTTTGGGATGATGCAAAAAGACAGGTTAATTGAGGAAGCGGAAATTATTTTAAAAATATGCTGTTATATTCTTCATCTGTATGTAACTATGTTGCTATTCTAATAATAAAATTTAAATCATTTTTAATTATAACAGATGATGGTCGAGGTGAATAGTTGGCCTTATAGCTTTCCTGCATCTGAGGATTTCCCCAAATCACATCAGCGAGGAAATGTTAGAGGCAGATTGCTTGTCCGGGACAGGTAACTCAATTAGTATACTGATAACCTAGTTTCTTTCTTATTATTATTACTAGATTAGATGCCCGTGTGATACACGGGTTGATTTAACAAAATCATAAATATTAAACATTAATAAAAAGGTATTCAATAATTATGAAACACGAAGAAAATGGCGCAAACGATGTCAACAGCCGAGCGGTAAATGTGCTGACGCGAGGTTGAGGACAGACGTGATGGAAGAAACATGTATCATAATACAAAAGGACATGATTGTATTTCTTGTACAACCTACCGATCATCATTGTTACACATAGGACAATAAGGTCAAATATTTATTGTTATGATTAAAGACCACTTAAAATAATTATAAATTTTTTAAAATGATTAAATTAAAATTTGGTTAAATATGATATTTTGAAATGTTATAAAAGATTAATATGATATTTGTAAATTAGGTGGACAAATATGATATTTCAAGGTTTAAAAAGGGCATATATGAAATTTCTCTAATAATTTTTATTCAATGTTGACTTAGAAAAGTCAAAATTGGAATTTCAATTTTGATTAAATGAATTATCAAGATTAAGTAATTAAATTAATTTTATTAAATCAAGGGTTAGGATCATTCAATTAATTTAATACATCTTAGTCTTTTATTTATATTAGAAGATTATTTTATTTTTGCTCTCAGATAATATACTTTTATAAATTTAGAAATTACCTTCAATTCAGATACATTCACAACGACGATATCCCTGCAAATGGTGCATTTGTTGGGTTAGCTCCACCAGGAGATGTTGGATCATGGCAAAGAGAATGTAAGGTGATGCATCATATAAGCAATAATATATGTGAATTTCTGTGGAGAATTGAATATTTACATTTCGTTACCAGAATTTACATTTTTAATTTCAGCTCAGCCACTGACAATTTTAAATTAAATATTTACCTGGATTACACTCCAAACATAACAATTTTCATTCATTATAGCACTAACTCCAAGGTTCAAGGTAGAGGTCGCAATTTTTGCTCATTTACTTATCTCTAACGGTCACACTTATACCGTTAAAAAAAAATTAACTATAAAGGGAATGGGTCAAACGGGCAGAAAAATCACAATTCACACATGCTGAAAGTGTGCTAACATGCATTCTTAGTGCGTAAAATTCCTAAATCATTTTATTTCAAAAAAATAAAAAATCAGGACTATCAGTTCTGGACCGAAGCAGATGGCAGGGGAGATTTCTCTATTAACAATGTAAGAGCTGGAGGGTATAATTTGTATGCGTGGGTCCCTGGGTTTCTGGGAGACTACCGATATCATGTTCCCATTACCATCACCCCAGGTTCTTTACAAAAAACAAATTTCACATTTTCTACTGCTCTTTGAAACCCTTCATCTGAATGTAATCTATTTTTAACTTGTAGGCTGTGATATTAACATTGGCAATCTTATTTATGAGCCACCAAGAGATGGCCCTACATTGTGGGAAATAGGGATCCCAGACAGGTCTGCTGCAGAGTTCCATGTCCCAGAGCCTAACCCTAATTATGTTAACCAACTTTTTGTCAATAATCCCAAGAGGTTCGGTTTTGTTAAGCTTTAAGTCTAGCAGATTCATAGTTAATTGAAATGGGCATTATTGGTGGGTTGGGAAATGGATCAAAAATTCAAAATGGGTAAATTTTGTTACAGGTCAAAACGGGGTGGACTCGAGAAGGCTTGAAACACTTTATGTGCAAAATTTGTACTTTTTTTTATAAGTAGTTAGTTTGTCAAATATAATTTGATTATTTGGTAATAATCAACATTTTATTAATAAAATATTAAATTGATATAGAAGGTTTCGTGCTTTGAAAACACATTTTTGGCATTTTCGACTGGTTTGTTTGACCTGTTAGACCCATTTGATCCTTTTTCTTATAAAGGAATTTTATTGATTAAACCATTAGAGATAAAACATAAATGGGTCACATTACCACTTTTGTGATCAACCACTAGGTTCTTCAGAACGAGGTCTTGCGTTCAACTATTAGAGAGTGGATCATCACTCTCCAAAATAAAAATAAAAATGGAACAACTATCATGAAAACTTTTCTTAACTATACTGATCTATGCTGCTTTCTATCAGTAATTTTAGGCAATATGGCTTATGGGAAAGATATGGGGATTTGTACCCCTGTGGCGACTTGGTGTTCACAGTCGGAGAGAGTGATTATCTCAAAGATTGGTTTTATGCTCAAGTTCCAAGGTACAACTCCAACTGCATTGGTTATGTACAAAATCGCTTTGTGTCCAAAACATTGTAACTGTGTCTTGAATGTTAAAGATGACACTTTTCGACCAGTGTGCTCATGGTTTGGTCAATTCAGCCATTTTTTTCTTAAATCTTTTAACATTTCAGACACAGATAAAATAAAAAAAGATGGTTAAAGAGGAAGTGTGTCAAGTGTGTTAAATGGATTAAAAGCTGCCCTTTATTTTAACTGCATAAACCTGCTAAATAATTTTATCAATAAAAGATGTTATTATTGAAACAATATAAATTAAATTAAATTCTATAATTATATCTTACACACTGATTATTTATAAAACAAATAAAAAATGAGAACAAAAATTGATTACCTGACCTGTTGTGATTCACAGCCAACCTGCCCGACCTACCCATTTTGACACCTCTAGGGATATTGAACATATGTGAGTTGCATCTCTGTATTGCTCAGTTCAACCCACCAATGCACTAACACTTTTCCATATTTTATTTCTGGACCATGCTAATACTCCCTCTTTAAATTCAATGCAACAATTTCTTTTCTCAACATGTCTCACGGTATATCCTACTTGTTTCCCAAAGCTGGTATGTTTGGCATGTTGAAGGGGATGTAGAATTTAGCAGATTGTGTAGAACATTTTATTAAACTGTCTGCGAGAAAAATGTTGCATTATTTTTTGATAAAAAGATTTATCATTTGTAACTACATAACTTCTTGCATCACAGGAGAAAAGAAGACAATTCGTATGAAGGAACAACATGGCAAATAAAGTTCAAACTCGAGAATATCCATCGTGCTGCTATTTATAAGTTACGAATGGCACTCGCTGGTGCAACTCTTGCAGAAATACAGGTACTAATCTCTGAAAAAAAATAGTTTTCCCATGTATGAAGGGTTAGCTTGACCTAAAATATCGTTTGATCAACTCCAGATAATGATATTGTCAAATATTAGGTTTTAAAAAATAATATAATTGTCATAAATAATATGGCGTAGGAGAAACCCAAGGGGTTGCCAAGCGTAAGGGCTTGAGGCTATACAAAGTAGGTCTTAAAGTTCAAATTCCGTAAACTGCAACTCCTAAAAAAAGTTGTTCAGATTTTATGTATTAAAACACACCAACGGGCTTCTGTCCAATGGTACATGGGGCTTTACCTCATAGTGTAGGCCTTGGGTTCAAATCTCACTATGGGGGTTTCCGGAAATAGATGGAGGAGGTTTTATTACCTCATGGCACATGGCTTGGGATTCGCATACTGTCCGTTTGGATGTCACTGCGGATCCAATCCACTAACATAACTTCGCTGTTAAAAAAAAACACACCATTGGCAACAACCCATTTGACCTGTTTCTTTTTAACTTTTTTATTGACGAGTTAGTACTTATTAGAATAAAGTCAATAACCTGGATTAACTTAGTCATAAGTAAACGTTGCAAAATTGCCACCTCCATATTATACTAACAAAAGTTTTATTTTCTTTGTACTGAACTACTGACCAATGTGTTGTGACTAATCATTGTATTTTTGGTTTATTTTGTAACCATGATGATGGAAAATACATAATGATTAACGTAAAAACATATTTATGCGTGTAATAGTAACAAACTATTCTCTTGTCATATTTCTAGGTTCGGGTAAATGATCCAAACAAACCTCGTCCACTATTTACAACAGGATTAATAGGACGGGATAACGCAATTGCAAGACACGGCATTCATGGATTATATTGGCTTTACAACATAGACATTTCGGGTTCTCTACTCTTTGAAGGAGAAAACACTATTTATCTGAAACAACCAAGGAACCAAAGCCCATTTCAAGGTATTATGTACGATTACATACGCTTAGAAGCTCCCCCTTGTTAACCTCGGAACTGAAATTTCTTCAACGGATCGGATAATAATGAAGTTATGTCTCACTTCACTTGTATAAGCATATATTTTATGTACAAATGCGCTTATTTCTCGATAACACTTGCTATTTATATATTTTATGTATAAAACAAGTGATTGACATGTGACATTACTAATAAAAGGGTATAATTGACATTCTAAAACTATAATTAGATTCAATTTAAAAAAAAATTCACTAAACAAGGAAATCCTTTGAATTTCTGTTTCTACAATTGGGGTTAATTCGTACATAACAAAATTCGTCAATACATAAGGGTTACAAGCATTTAACAACACATGGTATAAGTTGATCATGCATATATTGTTGTATATGAATGAATTTTGTTGTGTATCAATCATCATCCTTTCTACAAGTTACCTACTATCTCTACTGTAATTTGAACCCCCAAAATCACGTTTTGGACTTTTAGATCTCTTCTCTCTCCTAGCGACATTCTGTTCTGAACAATTCAGCGGCGACTAAACCGTTGTCCACTACAGTGATCCTCATAGTCATTGGCGACCTCCGTACTCTCCCTTCAATTGATTTTTCATTTTTTGGTCCCATCAGATTTGGGTATGGTGTTTATAACCGGCCACCATCCTCGCTCATAATTGTTGAATCGACTTTCCTGGAAACCACCGCCACCCCGCACCTCCCCCCGGGAAGCGTAAGGCCATCGGACTCGAAGAATAGTCTCCTTTTCGGTCTGAATTTAGATTCATCGGATCTTAGTTCAGAACTCAATTTAGATTGCAACAGATCAATGTGTTCATAACTTTTGTAACTAGATGTTCATCAATTTGTAAGATAAGAGGGTGTTCATCGATTTATTCTTGAATGTTGTAATTACGATGGCTCTGCTCTTGGTACTATTAAGAGAAGTCTTATTAAACAGTTTGTTAGGTTTATTAATTGTATAGACACTACAAAAAAAATATCATTTAATGGCATACAAAAAGTGCCACGAAAAACTAAAAAAGTGCCACTGAAGACCCCTATCGGAATCTCCGGCACACAAAACAAGTGCCACTAGAAGCGCTACCACTAAAGCCTTTTAGTGGCACTTTTTTGGTTTGCCGCTGCAAACTTTTAGGCCTTTAGTGGCACTTTTTTGGTTTGCCGCTGCAAACTTTTAGGCCTTTAGTGGCACTTTTTTTTGCCACAATAAACAAAAAGATATTTGTGGCACAAGGTTTATGCTAGTAAAAACAATTGTTATTTAATAATCAATACTACTCTTAGTGGCACATATCCTTGCCAAATGCCACTATGACGATGTTTATCATACTATTTGTAGTTTATTATTCATTATTTATTTACAATATAAAATGGAAACCTAACTATAACATGTAGAAAGCATAATGACATTACTTTGATTAAAAGTTCAATCGAATTCCATAAATATTCCGAATATCTAATAGGTGTCAATAAGTCTAAAATCAAACATAAAATACATAGAAACTAACAAATGTTTTAATAGAAATTAGAAACTTCAACACGCTCGTAAACCTTTTTCCCAATCTTCATGCATGCTAAATTGTCTTCATGATAACTCTTTCTCATCAATAGTACTAACCGATTACCTGTTAAAAAATAAAGACATTTCAATAACATCACTATTCAACATGCAAATAATAAAATTTTGACTACTAATCAATTTTTCTTGATAACTACATCTAACTACAACCAATAAACAAATGTTCACCGAAAAATTAAAAAATTTGACCTGTTAGTCAACCCAACCCATTATTGGCATAACTAGTCCGTTAGCTAACCTCACATGTACCGGACACAAATTAACCTCATTAGCCAACTTTAAAATGTGATATAAAATAAATTCTTGACCTGCCAAAGTTCTTTCTCTTCTTCAAGAAAAAAAAAGGATATCATCTTTGATTTTGTCAAGAGGGGGAACAGGAGTTAGATCCTGAAACAAAGTTCATATATACAAAAATTACTAGACTTAAATGAATAATTAACTTCTCAAAAAATGTAATAGCAACATGATGTTTGTGAAGTTGTAAAAGTGATCTTACCGCTTGTCTGATTCAATCTATGTCTCCAAGAACAAAGTTAGTTTAGCATTGTGAACTTATTAGAAGTCTCCCATAACTGCCCACCTGCAAATCCAAAAATGATTTGGAGTTTTTTTTGCAAATTAATCCGAAAATTAAAACAAAATCCCAAATGATACAGCGTATCATGAATATCACATAAACACACTACAGTTAAGCAAGGTATGAAGGTAATTGACATGATCAAAGGGAACAAACAATCAAGGCATCTCGTAACATAATTAGCATAATTAAAGAGAGTAAAATAATAAAAGTGAAGATAGTCAAATCCATAAGTGTTCCTAAGGGAGGCAGAGGCCTGAACAGGTTTGACCCGATTGGAAACCATGAAATGTACAGCTTAAAGTTGTAGTTTTTTCTAGATTGGGACTTCTAGTTAGCAACAGCAAGTTAGCAACAACTTGTTAACAGTTGACCTTCAAATTTGTTTATTTTCAGTTAGGAAACCAAAAGTAAAAATTGATCAGTTTGCAAATTACCTTTAGTTAGAAAACCAATAGCTAAAAATGGAATATATCATCCATATAGAACCTTGGAATGGTCTCAAACCAAGTGTATACTATTGAGATTGGCTCATAACTTATTTTTATGTTTTTATGCAAATGACCAAGTGTATACTATGCATTATCTTCAGACACGGCCCAACCTGTTTTGGTACATATTTTAAAAAAGAAGCAACTATTCATTTTAAACAACAACATCAACACATGTGTTAAATGAATCAACAATAGACCTGTTAAATTGCCTACATGATTATTTATTAAAACACATATATTTACACATGTGTAAATTGATTAAAATTTATGTATTTGTGATAAAATTCTAAATTAAGTAGCTTTTTCATTTTCCTTGATGAAATTCAATACAACCTAACCCATCTATGACACATTTGTTTTATGAATCAAAATTTAAATTATTGCAAACTAAATAATAGGACCTACAAAAAATATCAATGTTAAGTTTGAGTGGAGAAACAAAGTTAGGGATCAGACATAATAAAGATATTACATGAATGCCTTTTAGGTATTTCAACAAACAGATGGTGGGTAACAAAAAATGAAGTGGCCCATCATAGTGTGACAGAAAATAGAAAGAAAGTCATACCAACCCTTTCAAGTATGTTTTTAGCATACTCTCTTCATTGCGTGCTCAACAGAGATAGCAAATAAACATATACAAATACTATGCAACATATCTTTCTGTTACTAGAACACAAAACATACTAAAAGACACAAGCAAAGAGAGAATAAACACCTTGCAGCACCACAAGTCACTAATTATATATTTGATAATTATATGCTTAATAATTTTAGGAGCAGATATGTACTGAAATTGAAATTGATTGAAGGCTTGGATACCCAAGTTAGGTGACTATCGGCGGCAGGAGAAAGGGAGAAGAGCTGAGCTGTGTGACAGTCGATTGAAGGTGAAAGGAAACAGCCAGCGGGAACCTGAAATCAAGTGAGTCGTTAGTCAGCTAGAACATGAATTTCACCTTACACAATGGGACAACCAAAAATCAAGTGAGATGTTAGTCGATT
>JAUEJL010117563.1:0-12073 GCA_032274825.1 Drosophyllum lusitanicum | reverse complement strand
TCATTCATGTGCTAGAGCTTGAGTGCTTGAGGCAGAGGAGGACCCTTACCCTTGGGTACATAGATAAGGGCCGCTTACTGATAAACGTCTACCGTGACATACTCCAATTTTTATAAAAAAACCCAACACCTAGTTCAGGGGAGTTCAATGATATATGGGGAAGTGTCAAGTATGCCTTTGATATATGAAAGTACTAAAAAGTCGAGATTCTCGAGATCTCTGCATGTAGCATATCTAATAATGTCAGTTCAGCACAAGCATTACCTGCCTTGGCTTTGCTAAGACCCACCAATAGTTGACATGAGCCACACATTAATTGGCTAGACCAAATCCCTACACATGTGTTGGTTGCCACACCATCTAGAGATCCTTTCACTATGCTAGAAAATCCTCACTCACATCTCATGTGTCTCACATCCTGATACACATTATTTTCACATATCCACATATAATGAGAACTGACTTGAACATTAAAATAGCCTACAAGGTCATTACCACGTAACCTTTTAGCGTATGTATTTTTGTTTTATAGTACTTCGAAGGAGGTAGAGGAATTTATCAACCGCACTTGTGTCAGATTTTTATGAAATGATCAAACCATAACAAACAAACTCTCAACAACAATAAGCATATTCTAAGTATCTAAAACGTTACACCAACTTCTGAATAACAAGAGTAAGAGACAAAACCCGAACCAAACCGTCTAGACCACCCGGTCCAAAAACCTGAATTTGGGTGAAAATAAGGGCAGAACACCGGACCGAACGATCCTGGTCAAGCCTGGGTATTAAAAATGATCCTACCCGGTGACTGGTGCAAAACCTGAACAATTACTAGAGTTTGTTTTTGCATGGGCACTAATTTTACCATTTTGGGCTTGATGTTGAATTCGTATAAGGTTTAACAATTATACAATAAAAAGATATGTGCTTATAAAGGCAAAGAACTATCTATATTCACTCTTCTTCTGTAATCTATGAGTTCTTGACACCAATCTCAAACACATTGTTCAAAGACTAGCAAATTTGTAAAAGTCAACACATATGGATATTGACTAGTTTCACTTGCTGCAAAAACAACCCTAGTAAGAATCTACATACAAAAACCCACTATACTTTCACCACATATCAAGAATGAATAAAAAAACCAGTGATTCCGAAAGAAAAAAAAAAGGAATGAAGAACTAAGAAAGGCCTACACATAATTATAAACATTATCAAACCAAAACCAAGACAAAAAAGTTTTTTTTAAGTAGAAAATTACGTTCGCGTTGCAGCCAAGGCAATCCGAGGACTCAACACAGAAGATTTCTTCTGCAACATTTGTCTCAAATGTCTAATCTTCGCATCAACTCTTGCTGAAAACCCAATCTTTGTTTCTTGTCTCGCTTTCGATCTTTCTCGAGTCCACATATGTCGATCCTCAACGTCTTTCTTATAATATTTAATCTCTTGAATCACATGATGATCCATTGGATTAAAGGATCTTTGAAATGATATATGAGCCAAATATGGGAGATTACACGCCACGGTGACTAGCAATGTGCTCAACCAAAATATCGGGGCGGGAGCAAGGGCTTCCACAAAGATTTTATACGCGTTTCCGGAAAGTTCTGGTGACATCATCCCGTATAGTATTAGAAACACGTACCACGCGATGATACTGAAACCAATTAAAAAATGTTGGATCCATGTGAAGTGGCTCATGGTGAGGGCAATCTGGCAGTTGACGGCATATATGACAGCAGTGAACATGGCGGTCCCCACCACGGTCATGTCGGCTGTCTGCCCGCCTACCCGGAAAGCTTGGTCATAGAATATTATAATGTTGAGAAAGAAGACGATGAGGGAACAGTAGAGACCGTTTCCCATCCACCCAAAGATTCGGTACCAGTCGAAAAACAGGTTTCTTGGCCCTTGCTGGTATAATGCTGGAAACTGCAGTGGATTCCAAGAGGCTGATTATCGTTGAAATAATAAAAGAGAACATAACATATCATTTAGAGAGTGTTCGGATGTATGCTGTTAAAGTGATTTTGAAGAACAAAAACAAACTGTAGGAGATGGTGTTTCGCTGTTAATGTGTTTTGCGGTTTGAATTTATAATAACTCTATATTAAGTTATTTGAGTGTTTTACAAATTTTAATATTTAAGATAAAACATAAAATGATCAAAAAGAATATTCATGTGATAAGAGGTGATACATATGGAACTAATTATTTCAACCCTAGTAATCAGATATCTAAAGCAAAATTTAACCCAAACGTTAAGAACTAATTATTGCAGCTACAAGTCACAATAATCACATCACCGGTTTTCAAAGGCAAATCCAAATAATCCCTTACACCACTTGGCCCATTTTGACATGTTTCCTTTTTAGCCTCCGTTATCAATAAAATGCGACCCAACTCAACCCATTTTCACATAAATTGGCGAACATTATGAACTCATATTGACATTTTGGAACAGTAGAAAAAGGAAAGCGAACGGGGTATATGAAAAAGCTAACCTGTAAGCAGATCTCTGAAGACACATCTTGTTCAAAAACACCAAGTGCAATCACAGGCAATGATGTAAGAACGACATTGAATAAAAGCATATACCAATCATCATACACTGATTGCCCTGAGAACCCCGTGAACGCCTCAAAGTAGAACAATGTAAGCCCAAAAGCTATGTTCTTGTAGAAGAAATAGCAAATCTGTATTGAACATAATCATTTCTTATAAGCTAAATATAAATAAGTAAACAAACACCAACCCTATTTTGTTTGCCAATTTGCTCCTATTTTAATAGTTAGTTAGAAGTAGAGGTCACGTGTATGTCATTACCATTTGAGCTATTCTCTTATAGCACCAGTGACCATGTACTACCAGAAGCCTCTCAAGAAACCGAAACTGTGCAATAGCAAAGTCACTAGCCATCACAGCCTGCAAAGAAAATAACTGAATTTGTTAAAAAAATTACGCAATTTCACACTCAAACAGACTTTACAATCTAAATTTATGAACCTGCATTCCTTCAACACCACTTATTCCAACACCAATATCTGCTTCTTGAATCATTCCAACATCATTTGCACCATCTCCAATTGCTAAAGTCGTTTTCCCCGTTCCTTCTTTCACCAATCTTGTAACCTAATGTTAACATGAATATGATATTCCAAATGAAGACAAACAATATGACAGAATTGAGAGGGCAGTGTCAATGCGGGCTATATTTTATTGCTAAAAAGGTCGAGTGGATTTTTTTTTTTTTGGGGGGGGGGGGGGTTTTGAACCCATTTACTTATGAAATGATCAATTTAGGTTTTGATTTATCTTCAACAAATTTATCAAAATGCAGATTGGAGAACGTGTCAAATTCGTTGAACAGGTCCAAACTGCTTGAAAGTTGCCCAAAGTCTATTTATAATGTATACAACTCCTCAGTTGTTTTAACTCAAACATTTATAACAATACTGTTTCTATAATATCATTATTAAAACATTGTATTATTTAAAATTAAAAATGGACAATTCTTTGTTGTAGGTGAACACAACCCAGTCTGTTTCGACCCGGAAAAAAAACCTGTTTCAACCCAATCCTTTTTGGTCCCATTACCTAACCAGTCCATCTTGCCAACTCTAGGAAAGCATGTACAACCTCCTAGAGTGCTCTATACCAAAAAAATGAGCCACTAATTCCGTAGAAATTTTTATTAACATATTTAATAGACTAATTATTTATGTACATCAAGAAAATTGGAAAAACGTCTTTGAAGGTCAGCCCAACCTGCCCTTGCTGCCAATTTTGCAAAATTCAGACCAAAAGAACCAATATGATTTTGACCCATTTGCTTAAGGGCGTCCGATTTGTGTTGTGTTTTATCTCAAACTAGTCAGATTAAAAAACAGAAAAAAAAAACTTTATGTTAGATGATATTACCATGGCCTTTTGCTTAGGAGAGACACGGCAGCATATGACAGAAGCACAATTAACGGCTAAATTCAAGAACTCATGCTTCAAATCTTCCTCCAAAGCATAAGTTAACGTCTTCCCATCGATAATTAAAGCAAATGCAGCATGTGGGTCCTTTTCAAGCTTAATCATTTGACATGCGTTCGTGATTTGCATTACAACATTATCCTTTACAGCCTGATCAATAACCAATACAATAATAGTAATTAACTACACTTTACAGAAAATAACATTAGGCTTGTTTTTTTTAACTACTCATAAGACCATAAGTAAAATCTCCATTGTTTGTCAAATATCCAAAAAATAACTAAAGTAGTGAAGTCGATAGAATATTCCATCTTATACCCTTAAATAAAAGAGGGAGTGGGGAGGGGTGGGGGGAGAACGATTCTAGTGGGGTCAAATCAGTATCATCAACTTAATCCAATGATGATAATAAGTACCTTCTTGGAATCTTGGTTTAACATGTCCACATTTGTTGATATACATATTTGCTTCATGCCTTGCCGAAGCAAACTGCATGCAAACCTGCACCAACCAAGAAAAGTTAATATTCTTCTCAATATTATGCGCAAATTAATTATTGCAATTTTGAGATTCAGAATCATATATGATAATTTAATGTTTATTTCTGTAAGAAGGGTGTCAACCGTGACCAACGTAGCCATGACCAACGATGACTCGGAGTGGTGACCTATGGAGTGGTGGCTTGGAGTCTTGGACCCAAAAAGAGGGGTGCCAACCATGACAAACATAGCCATGACCAACGAGGATGTTGGCCCCTCAAGAGTGGGGTATTGTTACGATCCCACATCGGCCGAAAGTTATTTAAGTTGGTGGCTTATAAATATAGGTGTCCCCTCTACCTACAAGTCGGTTTTAAGGGGTGAGTGTAGCACTTGGGCTTATGGCATGATATGGGCCTAGTATGCTATGGTTTCGTATCAAAGTCATAATAATCAATTTAGAGTTGGGATCTAGCCCTTCTTTCCAAATGGAGAGACATACCCTATGTTGATTGCCGTTTCCATTTTATCGCCAGTTAGAACCCAAAGCTTAAGACCAGCTTGCGCCAATTTATCAATACATTGAGGCACCTATACACACAGTGAGAGAAGGTTAAACAAACAACACAATGAAAACTAATGGATGATGATAACAAACAGAGGTGGAAAATTCAACCCATTTACTTATATATGGGTCGATCCTGCCATCCTGGTAAAGTTTTATATCTAACGGGTCAAATGGGGCATACAGGTCCCATGTGTATTAGTTATGCATACAGCCTCCTAGATTGTTTTAATACAAAATACTTAGATTGTTATTGAAGTTATATAACTTTGGGAATTATAATGTACACAATTTGTATTATTAAAAAAACTGAAAGGAAGTGTTTACGGTCATCCCAACCCGACCTAGCCGAAGTAAATAAGGACCCAGTTTGACCCTGAGCCAACCTGTTTCAGCCCAAACCAAAGCACCACTAATTTTTAACTTGTTACCCAACTCTCTGAATAACATATTGCCAACTCTTATAGCTTTTATAATCATCATTTTACACACTTGTTATTTGTAGAAAGAATTCTTTTTTAAAGAACAGACAAAAGTGTTTAGTACCCAACCTGACCCAAATCAGACACTGAGCAGTGGACCCGTTACCCGACCCGCCCGTTTTACTATTCCTAAAAAAGGTAATTGGAGTAACATAAGTGGATACCCCTTGCTGCAGCTTATCTTCCACAGCAGTTGCACCAACAAGAATCAGATCTTTTTCCATCATGTCAGATACCCGTTCAAGCATCGCCTCCCTGTCACCGCCAATTGAAGTTTTGGCCTTCATAAACTCTTCATTCCATGCAACATATTCTGATTCTTCAAGTTTTTTATAAGCAAGTGCAAGCGTACGTAGACCAGCTTCCCCATAATCATTTAGATGCTTTGTGGTGGCCTCCTCAAACACTCTTCCATTTTTAGATAAACGGTCAAAGATGATGCTGAAAGTCAACCCATAATATCAAAACCAGGCTCATGTATCTACATGTGTATATGTGTATGTATATGTGATTGTTGAAAATGACAACTTGAAACCAACCTGTCTGCCCCTTTGCACAATAGAAGAATCTGTCCTGTTTCGTCTTGAACAATAACAGACATCCGTTTTCTTTTGCTTGTAAAATCTAAAAGACTTAGTAGTTTGAACTCCCTAGAAAGAAGAGAAGAAATCAAATATTACAATAGGGAAAGAAACGGGTCAAATTACAGGTGCTTTATAACAACAATTAGAGGTGACAACAGTAGTTTTATAGATAACTAATGTGTTCAACACACACACACATATATAACTATACTACTAAAATATTAATCTAATTCTTTCTATAAAGCAATTAAGGTGTTACAATTTCGGTGACAGTTGACATGCTTGACTAGCTGGAAATAAAATATAACTAGAGTTGGCAATCACAAACCATTTACCTGAACCGAAAAAATAAAAAGATTTAGCCAAAAAGTAAAATGTTGATGCATGGTTGCACACAACCTCCAATGTCACTTTAATTTAAACATTAGATTTATTGTTATGATGATGTAGTATTTGTGATCTTATGAACACATAAATTATGTAAAAAAGAATCTTGTAAATGAACACAGAAGTGATTTGGGTCAGCTCGACCCAACCCATTTCAACACCTAGTAATCAGATAAATGGTTCAGAATTGCCACATGTAACATATTAATTTAATAGAAAAAACTGAAATTCATATCCAAACCTTTCAACAAATTCTTGAGAAGAAGGATGTCTCTCACGAATGAATATGCTTGATTGTGTTCTTCTGCAGAATTCAAACCCGAACTCTCTTGCAGCAACAAGAAACGCACCTTCATCTGGTGATTCTGCTTCATAACTATAAGTATTTGTTTCTTCACTAAACTCGGGAATTGCAGTGTGACATAAAGCAAGTATTCTAAAAAACAACAACAAAACATCGGCATTAGCCTCTCGTGCCCAGTTCCCATTCATTAACCGATTATCCTCAAAACAAAACCCCTTAATTGGTACTCCCAAACTTTCTCCTTTAGGAGTCTGGACCACCTCTAACTCAATTTCTGACCCGTTTTGACCACCATGACCTTCAAGATCCATAGCCATTTGACTGGCGGCAGCCAGCTCAACTTCACTTGACCGCATGCCATACGGGACCCCTGCAATCGAGCACTTCAAGAAATCCATTTGATTACACGTTAAAGTCCCGGTTTTATCAGATAAAATGGTGTCCACCATCCCTAATTCCTCATTCAAATTTGAAGTACGGGCTTGAGCAGGAGTACCCGTTTCTTCATCATACATGTTTATATCTTGATTTATGAACAATGCTTGCAAAACCTTCACAAGCTCTATAGAAACATAAAGCGAAATAGGTATCAAATACCCGTAAAGAATTAAAGCAGTAATCAAATGATAAAAACCCGACAATGCAGCTTTATTGGGATCATATAAACCTTCGTCATCAGGGGCTCGCAGGTACCACCAGCTCGGCATTTGTGTTTTTGTCTTGATAGCAAAACCTGTTGAGCTTATCAAGGAAATCAACACCAAAAGGGTAAAAAGGACATAAATAATCTTGTCCATTTGTTTCTCAATTGTGCTCCTTTTTGAAGGCGATTTAGTAGCATTTTGCATGACCTTACTATCATGGCCAGAGAATATTACCACCCCGTACACATGACCCGTGTTTCGAAGCTTCGAGTCCCGAAGCAAAATCTGACTAGGATCAAGTGGAAACACTTGGCGTTCATATTCAAGATTACCCACAAAAGTATAAAGATTTGGGTTTGGGTCCTCACATCTAATTGTTCCTCTAAAATCTTTAAAAGTGGAATCATCATCTAAAGATAAAGTCACTTCTAAAGATCTTTTAACTTTTAAATTCGTCTCGCCGTCTAAATTCATAGTTTCAACATAACAGATCCCGTCCTCATAACTAGATGATAATAACAGTAAATCTGCAGGAAAAAACTGATCCTTTTCCACTTTGACCACATCCCCAACCCGAATATTCATCCATGGTTTTAAAGAAAACACTCCGTCTCCATTATGAACCCTAATTTTCCTCATATTTACCTTCATGTCCTGCATGAACCGGTGCCAGTTTTCAACAGCTTCTTTGGCCATACTAAGACCGATCACAAAGGTTAATGGTGCAATCATGCTGTAAGCCGAAAAGGGTGAAACAGGAGTCAATGAAAGGAATGCAGCTAGCAGAAAGTACACATTAGCTACACGTCTGAATTGCTCAAAAAGGGCTTTTGGTATAAACGTAATTACATTGTACTTTGTGGTCGATATGTAATTCTTGCAGTATTTGAGGGGTTTCTTTTGGTGAACCTGAGGCTGGTTACAACAAACATGCCTTGAAAATCCGGGCCCGCGAAATTGATGAGGCTCATCTGTTGATTCACGGGGTGGTCTTATGCATCCAAATGTGTAAAGACTGCTTCTTCTTATCTTTGCTCTTATCCTCCCGTGAGCCATTTTTGGATTATGTTATTACTAGATGCACATCCCTCAAAGAACCTTGGTGTTTTAGATTTCTAAACCACAAGTACTATTCAAAGGACAGCCTCGTGTGCCTAGTAATATTTTAGAGCACCAAGCCCAAACTAAAGAACCAGAAAAATCCTGCATAATTATATTCCCGTTAATCAAACATTCAAACTGTAAATATCCTAATTATTTAGATATCATTAAAAAAATATAATATATATCATACAACAAGGATTTTCAATTTACAGATTGAAAAAAAAAGGAAAGAACTTAAACGAATAATCAGAAACAACAGAGTTAATAAGTTTTTTTGAAAATATCACACTCCGAATTAAACAAAAACATAATAACCCAGAATCAATCCACAAATATTATTCATTGAACGAATTTAGTCGTTCCAAATGGTAACTAAGCATTTGCACTCAACAATATAATAAAACTGGCATTATACAATAACGGTTCTCGTTTTAAATACCAGTAAGCAAAAACAATCATAGAAAGCAATAGACTGAATAACTTATTTGACATTAGAAATGCCGAATTTGACACAAAAAAAGAACCAATAACAAAAAACAAAAGCGGCTAAATCCTTTGATCAAATTCTAAAAGCCCCAAATTGTGCATAAATGGTCGTTACTCCTTTAACCAAATTTAATGGTCCCAATTAGTGTCCAAGCATGTTCGTTGACCGAATCACAAAAGTAGTAAGTTTTCAGATCTTCATTCAACCAAACAATACAATATACAAGGGTTTCAACCTTTTAAATATACATAACCATAAACTGAAAGCATTGATCTGAATTCTGAAACAAGCTTCTTCAAATAAACACACTTTGAATTCGAGAATTACGTGCTAATTTAGTAGTAATACATAACTATGATTACATAACTTTTTTTTCAAATTGGGGAGAGGGGTTGATCACTTGATCGGCTTCTAAACCTTACCATATAACTAAATAATAGTAAGAATTCATGTACACAAAACAAAAGTTATACTGAAACATCATACTTGGTAGCATATATAAATATTTAAATATCTGAAATCAGCTACATAAAAGCAAGAATCAGGAAAAGAATATGCATTATCGAAATAATAATTAACAAAAACCCATTGATTAATTCTACAAAATCTCTTATACTCACAACAGAAAACATGAATTATAGAAACCCATAATCGTTAATTACAATAACTAGCGGTGGAAATAAAAAAAGTACCTTAAAATCACGGGATTTCTTAACGAAATCAACAATGGAAGCAAACCCAGATGAGAAATCGATGAGATCACAGAATGCGAGCTGGAAATTCGAGTGAGATCTTAGCGATTGTGAAGAACAAGGGTTCAAGGCGAAGAGGGAAAACAAACCCCTTTTTTTTTCTTGTGTTCGCTGAAATCAATCAAGAACACGCTTTAGACAGTATATTATTTACGGGCGGCCCTTTTCTCTACACTGCCCCTAAATTCTAGAAACTAGGAATTAATTAAAAGGAGTCTTTTAGATTAACGCCATATGGAGCAAATTTTTATGTTATTATTATCATATTGCATTCAAAATTTAGTACTTTATTGTAACTACATGCTTGTTTATTATTTTTCTTTAATTTAAAATAAGTGGAAAATTGAATTATTATTTTTATTTATAAATAATCAAATAAATAAACAGTTTTTATAAATATAAATATATAATTCTAAAATAGTTAATCAAAATTACTTTAGATAGATAAAATGAATATCCCTCCTCGTGTATATCTTTTATTTAGGGGAATTGGGTCAAGTTGATGATGTCTACCCACACCTCAAGCAAAGTGAGTTTAACTGGTCAACGTGGCAGTTTCATATTCATTTCCATGTGCGTATTGTTGGGGGTTCAATTATAAACTTTCGTGTTTATACTTATTATTCTATTTATAATACTAATATAAGAGTTTAAATAAAAAAAGCAGATGAAAAAAGCATTAATAGGAGAATAAATTAGAAATATTTAGGAGTAAAAAAATTTCATTGTATATACTCGTATGATGCTAAAGTAATGCAGCTGGGTCGAATAGTTTTGTTCAGTAACATGTTCGTCTTTAAAAATGTATGTATATGTCTATACGGTATTCATGCATACGATGTTTTTGTTTGACAACATGATGAGAACATTTATTAACGTTTAGATCAAACTAGTCAATGGCTCGTATACTTTGACTCAATTTACATTGAAAAATATGATAAAAACAGTATAAGCGCATAAACGGAATTTGCAAATTGACGTTACCACTATCTCTATCCTCGTCATTGTTACTTTATTCGTGTACTGTTCTCTTTTCTTCCTAATGGCCTAGAACACACCCACACCCACACCTCTCTTCATTAATCTCATGAAATTTAGTCTCTCCTCTTTTTATTTGTTATAGTTTCATTTTTTTGCTTTCTCCTCCGCAAGCGGCAAGCACAACAATTGGATTCAAACATTTTTGTCGAAATGAGACAAAATCATAGGACTTGTCTTGGTGCGAGGAACCTAGATGGACGAGATTCAGCCATTAGTTGAAATTTACTACACTCCAGTTTCGAAAGTGAGGGTTTCGTAAAAAAAACCAACCTTGTGTACAGTGCAATTATAAAATCGCATAAAGATATAAACTAATAATGTTGCTTCAAAATGTGGTGTAAACAATCAAATGCTAATTTGATAAATGATCAAAGATCATTAAATTGTTTTTACGACACACTTTTTAAATTAAATCATTTTATATATCTATATAATATATATATATATAATATATATATACGCTAATTTGATATGGTGTAACAATATGAAACTTAAAAGAGTTATGCAATGATTCATTGCATCAGAGATTTTTTAGTAGATTGCATATAAAAAAATGCATTTGCATCTTAAAATGCAACGTAAAAAATCAAATAATAGTAACAATAAAATTCATAATTAAGATGGAACTTAAAAAAATATTAATGAATATTATGATGGAAAAGTTAGAGAATGTTAATAATGTATGCAACCTTTTTATAATTTTGCTAATTATATACTGGCATTTCTTTCAAATTTGTATAATATTTTATATTAATTAAAAAATACATTATTATAAAAGTGATTTGATTAAAAAATCATTACATTTTATGTGATTTTTTTTATCTAATTTAATACCTTAGTTTCAACTTTAATAGAATCGTGGTGAGGGTTTGGGGTGGGTGTGATGGGCCCACAACGAGGCATCCCACTCTTGGCAAAAACTAAATTAAAGTCGTAATTTGATATTTGCCAACTTGTTGATTGTCAATTTGTTATTGGGTTACCACCCATCGACAGTATTATTCTTTTCTCTCTTTTTTTTTTCTTTCAAGTCAATGGGGAAAAAATCACATATTTAGGGTGTGTTCGGTATAGAGCTTGTTGGAGCTTTTTCAAGCTTGTAGCATTTTATTTTAAAAAAATAAGCTTCTAGTATTGTTCGGATAAGAAAGCTTAAAGCTTTTTTTTAAAATAATAAGCTTTTAAAAGTAGCGATTAAAATTTAGCTTAAAGCTTTTTATGTCTAAATTACCAAATTAACCTTGTATTTAATTTAGAA
>JAUEJL010117552.1:0-12074 GCA_032274825.1 Drosophyllum lusitanicum | reverse complement strand
TTTAATCAAATAATAATCACGTATAAACGTACCGATGCCTACGTAACAACTAGGCCCAAACTCAGGATGTTACATTCATCACAACCACCACAACAACCACCACTACCACCACCATACTCATCATCGATACAACCACCACCACCACCATCTCATCCAATGATCACTCATAATCGTGATCAAACTCGCAAAACAAAATCCTTTCTTAATCATATGTTGTATCATGCTAATTCTATTACTGATACTGAACCTCCTACTTTTCATCAAGCACAAAAATGGTCACATTAGATGTTATGGAGGTTGAAATTATTGCTTTACATTCTAACAATACATGGAAATTGGTGCCAACTTCACCTCAAGCTAATGTTGTTGGTTGCAAAATGGTTTATAGAATTAAAAGAAATCAAGATGGCACACTTCGTAGATACAAAGCTTAGCTTTTTTCCAAAGGATTTACTCAAACGGAAGGTGTTGATTATTCTGAGACATTCAGTCATGTTGTTAAACCAACTACTATAAGACTTTTTTTTGTCCATTGCCTTCTCTCGAAGTTGGTCTATTCGACAAGTGGATGTGAATAATACCTTTCTTCATGGTGATTTGATAGAAACTGTTTATATGGTTCAACCTCCGGGTTTTGTTGATACATAACATCCTCAACATGTGTGCTTACTCAATAAAGCCTTATATGGTCTTAAACAAGCCTCTAGAGCTAGGTTTTTCAAGTTATCCACCGTTCTTATTAATCTGGGTTTTTTCGCAATGCGTGTTAGACACCTCTCTATTTGTCTATGCTCAAAATGGTATATCATGCTACATTGTTGTGTCTGTTGATGATATTATCATTACTGGTAGTTTGTCTGATTTTGTGAGCATGCTTATAAAACAACTTCATAATCAGTTTGCACACAAAGACCTTGGACCTTTAAGCTATTTTCTTGCGATACAAGCTATTTTTACAAATAATAGTACGTAAAAAAGATATATACTGGATCTGTTGCATGAAACAGTTCTTAGTCAATGCAAGCCTTTGTCTTCTCCAGTATCATCAAGACGACAATTATCAAAACATTATGGTGTTCTCTTAATGATCCAACAACCTACCATGGTACTGTAGGTACCTTACAGTATCTGGTCCTGAAATTGCTTATGCTGTTAGCAAAGTCTCTCAGTTTTTGCAAAAACCTATAGATCTACATTGAATGGTAGTTAAGCGCAATATACGCTACCTACAAGACACAGTCTCATTGGTCTTTAGTTGCGTGGTTAGACTAATTTTGTAATACATGTTTACTCTTATGCTGACTGGGCAGGTTGTCCTGGTGACAAGCGGTCTACTACTGGTTACTGTGTATTTCTTGGTGCAAATCTTATTAGTTGGAGTTAAAAGAAACAACAAACTGTTGCTCGTTCAAGTAAAAGGCAGAATACAAAGCCATGGCTCTACTGCTGCTGATATTCGGTGGATTATGTCTTTATTGCAAGAGTTACACATCTCAGTTTCTACTTCACCAACTTTGTGGTGTGACAATCTTGGAGCCACATATTTAGCTGCAAATCCTGTTTTTCATCAACGAACAAAGCATTTTGAGATTGATTTGCACTTTATTCGTGATATGGTTCTTTCTCATATACTGTCTATTCAACATGTTGCAACAAATGATCACCTAGTAGATTTATTAACAAAAATGGCTCTTCTGTTTGATTCTCACTATTACGAACCAAACTTCACGTGTTACCCCCAATTCAGCTTGCGGGGGGTGTTAGAGATAGATGTATTGAGCTTGAGTATAAATAATCTTTATATTGTTTTCTTTCGGTTGTAACAATATACCAAGAAGAAAATTTCTCTGTCTACTTTTTTTTCTCTCTAATTCTTCTATCAATTCTTTCGGTACATTTTTCGATATTTATTACAAGAATATATTGATCAAATGTTAATTATAATCAAAATTTGTTTTTTACCTGTGGGGAAATAAGCAAGTGTTAGGCTAAAAGAAGATTCCTTTGTTGAATGATGTGGCTAACACATGATTCAATTCGCCCATGCCTTGAAACAACTTTTGGTTGATTTTGTGCTTTTTATCATGCTATTATTATGCAAGATGCCTTTCTTACCAGTTATAATAATTCACTTGATGTTGAGCTGCTTGCTAGTGGTAGAGGTGTGGTGTGGTGTGCTACCCTTTTTCACATTGATTACCTTTTCCTCATACTTACACCCTTGCTTTCCAAAAGTTCCTTTTATTTATCTTGCAAAAAGCAGACAGACATAATGTCCTTTTAAAGCCACCTCAAGCCATCCCTCCCTACAAGTAAAGTATATTAGGGTTTTGCTATTTAATTATACCTTTCGCTGTAAAATTATCATTCACATTATATATTCTTATCATAACATTTCTTCCTTATAATATTGAAATACACAAATCCTTTACTCAATAAAAATGTTATAGCCAGCCAATAACATTTTGTCAAGAGGTGCTACTATTTAGCCCCCCTCCTCTCACAAACCCAAATGTCAAATCAAGATGATTATATTTTCAATATAGTTTTTTCACTCACATATGTCAAATCAAAATGGATTATATAAATAATTAAGAGGAGTTATATAGAATCACCCTTTATCAGGAGGATTCTTGTTGCTATTAATATTATTATTATTATTATTATTATTATTATATGAGCAACTCTTTAGACACATGTTTCATATATCATTCAAACTAATTTGTAGAAAAAGCATGCATATATGTTGGTTTTGCTTTAAGTAACTTCGGTTTTAGCTCCCTTACAAATGGGAAACCAATCGTTGTATTCACACTAATAGGACAGACAATTAAATAGTCAATAAGCAATTAATTAGACCTTTACAGCATTTGTTTTTTAAAATTAAAACCCTTAAATAATTACACCAAAAGAGATGCACAAACGACAAACAAAAAACACTAAGAACCAAAATATATTTTAGAAAAAAAAGAAAGAAACATGATTCCCCTTCCCATCAATCTAAGTCTAAAGTGGTTGCTAATATAACACTAAGATGCATGTTACTTTTTCCCCCAAAGAAAGTAAAAAAAAAAAGATAAAATTCTCGTTTTCCTCCTCATGCTTGTCTCGATGGGAGCCTAGCTTCAATCTTTTACGTAATGTAAGAAGCTATATTTGCTTAATTAATTTCCTCATTTCTTGAAAATCTGGATATAAAAAGATGCAACATTGGGAGATGAATGAAGAAGCTGGCTACTAGGGAGGGAGCATGATCCTTACATCAGGGGAATTAGCTAGCAAGAGGGAGGGTCGGGTCGGGTCTTTAAACCAAGTCAAAAATTCCATCCATATATATATATATTCCAATTGTAATAATTGTCTTGGGACACTAGATAATATTTTTCTTCTTCTTCTTCCTCGTCATCACAACCCAAGAATGATGTAGTAGACGAGAGTTATAGGTAAGGCGATCAACATCCCGAAAATAACACTGAAATTAAATCAAATCTGTCAGTAAAACTAATTATAATTATAATAATAATAATAATAATCACTACCAAAGTCTTCCAAAATATTATTTATATATTTTTTAAAAATAATTAAATAGAACAGTACTTACCCGGTACTAAGAATAGCAGGATGAACGTTGTATTCTTTTGCAAAAACAAAAGGTACAATCCCTTGAGGCAGGGCAGCCTGTCAATATCAATATATTAAAATTTAATAAACATTACTATCAAAACCTTACAAACTTATTATAAATATTAAATGTATATGGCTAGCTAGAATGCTAGATGGAGTTACAAGCTAGCTAGTTTTTTTTTATAATAATAATAATAATAAAATTTCATAAGAATGAGGTGATAATTAATGATGAAATGTAGGTGAAGGGTTGGTGTAGTTACTACCTGTACGATGGCGACATGGAGGAGGGTGCCACGAAGACCGACGGCTATAGAAGCCGCTGCCATTACCGCAGGTCCCGTTAGAAACCTTACAGCCATTGCAAATGAAGCTACTGAATTCCCACATGCGATTATCTTTGGTTGAAGCGCCATAAACAAACCTTTGAATATTCACACAAAAATATCAACCTTACTAATTATTATATATTAACTCTTTAATTAAGTTTTAACTAATTAATTGGCTTAGCCCTTTGCTAGTAAAGTCAACTCACCTAAACTAAACATAGCCATTCCAAGACCAGCATCCGAGAGAATTGAGATGGACCCTTTTATTATCGTTGGCATTTCCAAATTCCACCTTTAAATATAAATAAAATCAACACCAATTCAAATCAAATTATTATCCATAAATATAATTATCAACACTAAAATAACCTAAATTAATACGTTTTATTTATTATAATTCATTCGTTAATGTTCTATCAGTTGATGACCTCTATCCTTATTTTATTAAAAAATCTTATCCACTTCTAGTTGAATTAAAAATTTTCTTATGTCTGAATAAATTAAATGCATGTGAATATAAATATAAATACATATATATTCTTATATATTTTGATTTTATTTCTGGCTGTCTGACATGTTGGATTACCTGAAGGCCACGAGGGACCAGATTAGACCAATCAGACTCGAATACGTGTTCGGGTTCCGGATCAGTTTCCTCCAAACCATTATCAGTATCAATCGGGTCATAACACTCGCCGGCGGCATCTGCTTTCCAGCACCACCGTCGTCGATTGGAACGCCCTTAGGGTGGAGCTCCGCCGTAGAGCTGGAACCCAGTTTGTTCAGCCCCATCTGTCCGTCTCTGTCCTTTTCCTCGTCTCCATCCCTGTCTCCGCCGAAACTGAAATCTTCTCTACCCATTTCTCTAGTATCTGCAGCCACTTCAAGATTAATTGATTCTTTCTTGTGAATGTGAATATGATTCTGGAGAATCAGAGATTTAAAAACTTACCTTTAGATTCACCATTTTCGAGGTGATCGGAGGAGACCATCATCCTGATTTCCTTAGCGCCTTGCGGGTCGGGTCGACTTTGCTCCGTAGTCGCTCCGAAATCATTACCGCCAAACACGTGGAGTCCACCGCCATCGGAAACCGGCGACGCACTGGAACTCCAGACAAACATGTGGAGCTCTTTAGCGTCATGGTTAGCCTTATTTTGAGAACCATTTTGTTGCGATTGAACTTGCTGTTGCGCCTGTGGTTGTTGGTTTTTAGCGGTCTTCGTAACAGTTGAAGCTATTTCCGGATTTGGCGCCGGATAAGACGCCGGCACGGTCTGAGCTGCAGGGTAAAATCCAAACTTCGGAGAATTCATATTAAGAGGTCCCGGAGCGGTACTCTCCTCGAAATTCGATGGTCTCGGCGTCGGACCTCTTGACGACTGAACTGAATACGCGTCCGCCGGACCAAAGTTCGATAACCGACCACCGGGAAACCCCATCATAGAATAAAAATCCGAGTGGTTGAAATTCGAACCTCTCGGTGTCGGGTTTCTAGATGAGCTCAAACTGTAGATTTCTGCCCCTGTGAGATTCGACGGCCGGGGAGTCATTGCTGGAATTGAACCAAGCCCTAACGATCTTCTCGAAGCGTTTGATTTCCTCACAGTCACATGAAGCTTCCCGTCGTTACCGATCTCCGCATCGGTCTCAAGGAAATCATGTCCGTCAAGCGAAACTACATCGGATTCCACTTTGAAGGAGACAATGGAGGCCGCCGTTTCAGGAAACTGTTCCATGATCAGCATCTTCGCGCCACGGTACTCAAACAAAAACAGAAGCAGAGTGTACCAAATGATACACTGCAACACAACTACCTGAACCATCAGAGACCCCGAATACTCACCGTACATCGCAATCAACAACGGAATCCCCATCACAAGCGTATTAGGGAGAGTTGATAACGAGAAGATGGTTATCATCCATTCCAGACTCCCGTTCTTAGTGAAATTAGCCCATAAACCAAGCACCACAAGCATAATAATCTTCTGAAGAGTGTCGGCGGCGATGAAACGGAAGTTCATCTCGTAAGGATTGTTAAGGGAGATGAAATGGAAGGAGAGTAATGGAACGGCGAAAATGGCGACGAAACGGTTGATCCCGGAGCACTGGTCTGGACTAAAAATCTTCCACCACCGTACGCTGCCGTAGGCGAGTATCATGGCGACGTAAAGTGGCACCATAGCGGACATGACGGTGTAGAAGTCATGGCCGCTGATCATTTTGCGACAGGTGGATTTGGGTGAAGATAGAGAGATGGAGGTGTAGCGGTGGGATTGTGAGGTAAATAAAGGGGAGGAGGAAGGGCAAAATGGGAAAGTGAAAAGCCGTTATCTTTTCTGACAGATTTTGTTACTGGTGGTTGTGGGCGATTTACGGCTGATTGAACCGGCGACAGACATACAAAAGTACAGACTCGACTACAGAGAGTAAAGTGAGGGAGGTCAACAGAAATAAGAGAGAGAGTAGGGAATTGGGGGAGGGAGTGTATATATATACGTACATATAGGTAATAAAGAGTGGAAGGAAGGGAGTGAAGGGGCCCCTGTATTTAGTTATTTACTCTTTTTAAAGTTCATTATGCAAAACTCACAATCAGAATTCTTTTTAAGAAATAGCCTATGGAGCCGTGAAATTATTGATATTATAGAATTAAATCTAAAAAAAATATAAAATTATATACGAAAAAATTTTAAATAAAAAACTAATAATGTTGTAAATAAATTTAAAAAAGTCAAAATCTTACAAAGAATATAAAGTATATATACACGAATATGTATATGTACTTTATATTTAGTTATTTTTTCTTTATATACAACGTTTGTTGTTTTGTCTGTAACATTGTCATTGTTTATTTTTCACACATGATACTGCGACATACAATAGTCCATGTGTAAAAACTGGTCTTCTGAGATATAAGCCATAATTGATAGAGATTGACATTGACTTTTGTCGTGACAAAACAATTCATCACATAAAATTGTCTTCGTTGAAACTTGACTATAATTTTTGTATCTGATGGAATCATTCTTATTCTAGGAACATACTCAATATTTCTAACATTCTTTCCAGAAATGATATTTATCTCGATAACATGTGTACCAAGACGAATGACTGGTTAATATGTTGAAGTAACATCACAGGAACACCAATCTTTAAAAAAAGTTTGTGGTTAAAAAATCCTGATACTGTTAATGAGTAACATTAATAATAAAAGGAAGAAGGGGATTTATGAACATTAAACATATATGAATAACATTAAGAATAACATCATAGTAAGAAGGGGATTTATGACAACAAACATAAAAGATATTCTGAACACATCATATAAATTATAAAATTGGACATGAAACAGAATATATATGAATATCAACATATTGTAAACCAAAGTTTATGAATTCTAAATTTATAAATATTAAATAGAATTTTAATTTCAACAAATTGAAGACATTAAACCAAAGTTTCCAATGTAAATATATTAAAACACTAAAAGGAAGTAGACATTAACCACCCAGATTATGTAAAACCAAAAAACTAACCATTTATAAAATTATAAACAAAGATTAAGACCCAATTTAAACCTTAAACTGATAAATTATAAAATTATTATGGAGATTAAAACCCAAATAAAACCCTAAATTGATAAATTTAATACATAGTACAAGAAGTGTAGACAAATTAAACATCAAACAGAATGTATATGAATATCAACATATTGTAAACCAAAGTTTGTGAATTATAAATCTCTAAACATTAAATAGAATGTTTAGAATATCAACAAATCGAAGACCAAGTTTTCCAATGTAAATATATTAATACACTAAATGAAAGTAGACATTAACCACCTAGATTATGTAAAACCCAAAAACTAAGCTTTTAAAGTTATAAACATAGATTAAAACCCAAATCAAACCATAAACTGATAAATTATAAAATTATAAATAGAGATTAAAACCCTAAACTGATAAATTTAATAAGAAATCTAACAACAATGGTAGACAAATTAAAAATCCAAAAAATTCAAGATTTTATAATCTTAAAGATACATATTTTAAAAACCCTAAATAGAAATTCGAATTTAATTTACCTTCCAGATCAACAGCAAGAATGAAATCCTAAATAAAAAACCCTCTTAGTTGAATATAACCCAGCAGATAACCAAGTCTTGAAATCCTTCTTCGAATGGCATAGTAGTCAAAGAAAACAGTAAAAACAAAACAAAAAGAAATGTTAGACAATCTTATGAAAATCTTAAGTATCAAGAAATCAATGTAAATTAGGAAATCTTAAAGATCAAAGTGAATGTTAAGATGAATTCGGAAAACCCTAACCCTAACACCAAGTCGTAGTAAAGGATATGATGAATACGAAGAAATCAATGTAAATTAGCAGCGAAGGAGACGATGTATGATATTGAAAATACCTGTAAGGAACGATCGTAACAACGACTGCAGATGAAATCGGCCGATCGTAAGAAGAGATTTAGGGTTTTTGAAAAAGCTTTGTGGAAGGCGTAAAAGAGAAGGAATTCGACAAGGTAGCATATGTGGAAGTCGGAGCATCTAAATGGGAGAAGGTCCGCGCTTTTTTGTTAGCCGGATCTTTCCTAAAAGAAAGTCAACAAAAGTCAATTTTTTAAATGGTGGGTTTTGATTGGTGAAGAGAAATTTTTTTATTACTATTATTAGTAAGAAATAAGTCTTTTAATAATATATATAGACTTTTTGATTAATTTATTTTCATTTAATTTTATTTAACAAACTATAAATTCAAAAATAAGGTTTTTACCTGAAAGCCATAAATATTTATGAGAAGCCGTTATTGGCATGACTTAGATTAGATGAGTTACATATTAAGGTTGTGGAACATTATAACATGTATTTTATAAGAAGAGTTGGTGGCTTCTACTTTACCACTTATAAATCACATTTTCATCACACACGATCATTACTCTATTATACTAGAATTTGAAACATTTAGGTTTTGTTTGTTTCGTAAAAATCCTATGAAATTCGAAAGGTTTGGTAAACAAAAGCTGTTCGAATTGTCATTTCACAAAATTCAAATATTCTTTAAATAATGGAATGTTCATTCCTCCACAGTTAGAGATAGAATTAAATACAATTCCTTAAGAAAAGTGACAAAAAGACTATTTTACCCATATACTTAACATAATCCAACTTATCACAACTTCCAATCAACAATTCAAATCTCCTACCGCCACAAACCCGACCCCAATGCCACCAATCGCCAAACAGTTATTGATATTCTTTCAGAAATGGGTCTTACCTGAGCTAAACCAGTTCCTACACCAGTAATCAAGAACATTCAACTTCAATTATCTTCTAAACAAGGAAAATTACTTAATGACTGAGAAATATAGAAGATTAGTGGGAAGATTGCTCTATTTGAACTTCACAAGACCTGGCATTAGTTATGCAGTTCAACAACTAAGTCAATTTCTACATTGTCCTAATGAAGTACATTGGAAAGTTGCAATTCATGTACTAAAATATTTGAAAGGTTGTCCATCAAAAGGGATTTTCTTTGAAAAAGGTTCATCACCAATTACAATAACAGCTTACAGGGATGTTGATTGGGCAATTTGCAAAGACACTAGAAGGTCACTTACGAGCTATTGTACATTCTTGGGTTCATCTCTTATTTCATGGAAAACAAAGAAGCAGAAAACAGTGTCAAAATCCTCTTGTGAAGCTGAATATAGGAGCCTTGCAGCAACTGCATGTGAACTCTTATGGATCAGCTATGTTCTTAGAGACTTAAAGGTGAAGTTTAAAATTCCAGTTGCATTATGGTGTGACAACAAATCAGTGATACACATAACACAAAGCCCAATCTTTTATGAAAGAACAAAGCACTTGGATATAGATTTTCATCTTGTTTGTGATCAATATAAGCTTGGTTTTGTTATACCAAAGCATATTCCAACCAACAAGCAACTGGCATACATTTTTACAAAGGGGTTATTCATACCACAATTCCAACTTCTTATGTCCAAGATGAATCTTCGAGATATTCACCAAGTTCAATCTTCAGGGGAGGATGTACGTTAAGCTACCAAACACGTGTCCCTATTCTTAACTGGATGTTAGTCTGTTAATTATTCTTGTAAGAAGTTAGTTAGACAGTTAGATCAAGTTAGTCCCTTCATAGCATTCTATTTTCTTTGTATATATATGTTAGTTCGTAATAATAGAAGATATCTCTTTCCAATTACATAATTCTTTCTTATCATTTCAATATCATATGTTAAAAGATTGGTCCACAATGGTTCTCGTAATAAAACTGGTTCTCAAATTAACCCTCCCCTATTATGTTAACTAATAACAATTAGTCAAAATAATTCATTAAACAAAAAAATATGTTACTATTGGTTAAAATAGTCCCTTAATTTCTTTCAAAATCCAAACATTGATGACACCATGTAATTTGAATTTGACTGTAAAAGTGATGACACCATGTAATTTAATTTTATTTTCAGCTTACTTATTGCAAAATTAGAGTCAAATAGTCAATGGCCCTGTGGATTCCCATGAATCAGTAGTTGGAAAAAAAAAGTAATTACAACCTCACTTCTTGCAACTCAAATGGCGACGGGAGATGATCGGATCGCAGGTGGTTTAAATTGTATTTAATGGAAAATGACATATAAATCCTTTCTAATTAAAATTAGATAAAACAGATAAAGGATTAATTGATTGACTTAGAATGTTTCTCGCAGTACTCGTATTAAAATTGCTTCTCAAACAAACTTTTCCATATATATATATATATATAGTCAATAGAAGAAATACGAACGTTCGTACCGTGCGAACGGTTCCCACGCTGTGGACTAACACCTCACGATGTGAAGCCTTCGAAAATTGCGATTGGCATAAAACCAAACCGAAAATTTCGGTTTTTGGAAATCCAAAACCAAAACCGTTCGGTTTTGAAGTGGTTCAGTTTTCAGTTTTGAAGTAGATTTTTGGTTCGGTTTTACAACTTTTCCGTTTTAATTATCAAGATTGGAAGCCATATTGTTAGGATAAGACTTGGAAGATATTGAAAACCGGAAAACTTGAAAAAACATTGGAGCTTGGCGTGCACTTGTAGCCCACGGTGTGGGCTCTTTGATGTTGCTCGGCGTGGAGCAAATCCCCACGTCGTGGGGCATGGTTTGTCCAGAATTTGGTCTTTGGTGCAATGTGCGGCACTGAAATCTTTTTTAATAATGTTAATTATTGTTTCCTAATTGAGTTTAGGGCAACATTAGGGATTCTTGTTTGGTTATAAATATCGAGTCTAGGTTTAGTCATATGTACATCTTACAACAATATTCTTTGAGTTAATAAAGAAGTCTCTGTTCCTACCCGTGGACGTAGGTCGTGACCCCGACAACCGAATCACGCTATATCTTGTGTTGTGTTTCTTGTCTTGTTTGTTATCCGCATTTATTCTAACGCTTGTTTTAGGTGTCTCGATCCTAACACATATAATCGTCCCATTCTAAAGCTATGAAGTTAAACGAGATTGAAACTATATTAAAAACATCTAGATGTGTGTCACCTGATTCAAGTTATATATATTACAATTGATACAAGCAAAATGTCTGTCATAAGTTTAAACTTTAAAGCCACAGTTGAAACAAATCAAAACTCAAAGCAAATCGGTAAATAACATATTAGCAAAACTGAAAATCGAGATGAACAACCAACTCCAGATAAACTGTATACAACTCAGAAAACCAGAATTTGAAAATCAAGATAAATAACTAGAAATGAATCTCTATATTAAGTGAAAATGGATAAAATCGAGAAGAAGTGAACTCGTCGACTCGAAATGAAGTGATGTAGATGAACTAAATCGAGTAGTCCGACGACCAAACAAAGCTGCAACTGCGAAGGAGATCTGAATTAGTGTGAGACCTCTTTGGTGAAATGTAATATTCCAAATTTTAGAACACTATCTATATTGCCTAATTATATGTTGATGAAATAAATTATAGATAATTTGGAAAATTTAGCGTTTACAAGAGTGATTATTGATATCGCATTATTTATATATATATTCGTTGCGATAAATGGAGCTTAAATGTAAAATATCTCTTTAAATGATGAC
>JAUEJL010117541.1:0-12074 GCA_032274825.1 Drosophyllum lusitanicum | reverse complement strand
CTCCCATTCTAAAATTACAACTCTAAGATTATTATTTCCATCTTGCTTTCAGTTGGCTTTAAGGCCCATAAAACTTCCAATTTATCTTTTAGGCCTAAAGATTTCGGTCCAAAGCCATATATGAATATATATAAATGTATGTCTTTGATAAACACACCAATCTGCCTCAGTATATATATATATATATGTATGTATATCTAGATGTTTTACAAATGAAACCCAATTATTTTTTACAGTTGGGATCCATATGCAGACTATAATTTGCAGCCCGCTAAATAATTATTTCCAGCCCAATAACATCTTGTGATCGGCCCAAAAGGATTTAGCAATATTGTAATTGGCATTCCTCTCCATTGTGTTAATTTGCAATTTATCCACACTATACATTTTGTGATTCACTATAATAATTGTATGTTCAAGGTTTGCAAGCCGGTTGTTCAATGCACCTATAGCCCGGTTCTTGGGCCTAAGCCCACCTTGGAATTGGTCCCTAAAAGCTTAATAGTCGGAGTTACAGCCCAAAATGGCCACCGACTTCCCTTCCCATTTGCCGTCCACCGATTCAAGAACATGTATGTATCAATTTTTGGTCATCCATGGCATACGGTTTAACCCTCCCCGAGTTAACCCTATGCGAGCTTAACATAATAACAACAGGATTAAGGAGTTAGCTATTTCGATTACTATCCCTCTGACCATATTATGTCAACACATATAAGAAAGGTCAAAATGGAATCGAAAATCTCAATGAAATCGAAAAATGTTAAGATGTTACTCGTAGGGTTCACGATAATTACCTGTTCGATAAACCTTCCAAGAATCGGTCAAAATGGCGAGGTCGCTGTCTTCCCTTGAGCTCACCGTCGAACACGCACGCACAGCCTCACAACGACTCTGGCGGCTACAGTTTTGTTAGCAGCTGGGCTTTGAGCCCTACTCCGAAATGTATATGGGTGTATCTCACATATCGGGCCTCGGCCCAACCTCCTTATATAATATATAAGTCACTTTTGGCCCACTTGGCTACAATACTAATAATAGGCACAAAACCAAAACCTTAATACTTGGCTTAACTATATAATTGGTACCTATCAAGTCCACTCCATAATTCATCTTATTAAACAATCACTACAACAAATATAATTATACCCGTAATGATAAGAATAAATAAAATTTTATAAATATATTTGAATTCGAATACGGTCATTACAACTTTCCCCTATTAAATTACGACTTCGTCCTCGAAGTCACTGTTCGAATAATCCAGGGTAGTACTTTCTCATTTTCGTTTCCGGTTCCCAAGTATACTTTGAACCCTTGCGATGATCTCACTGTACTTTCACCGTCTCGATTCGCTTGTTTTGTAGAACCTTCGCTTCCCAGTTTAAGATGACAACAGGTCCTCTATGTAATTCTGGTTCTCGTCAACCTTGATGTCTACTAACGGTACAAAACTAGATTCGTCGGCTAAACACTTCCGTATACACGACACATGGAACATGTGAATTTTAGATACTTCCACCAGTAATTCTAGCCGATAAGCAACATTTCCCACTCTTGCGATGACCTTGAAAAGTTCTATTTATCTCGGATTCAGTTTTCTTCGCTTTTGAAACCTTTCCCACTATACTATATATAACTGCCAATCGGTCTAGCTTACTAAGTTAACAAAAATGGAACCCGAAATTCCCAACTTTAACCAACAAAGTAAGTAAAAACGATGGATAAATTTGGATCCTGCATATTCATCGGTTCATCATTGGCAGCAAAACCTAACAAAGAAAGGCCAACCTTTCATTAACAGACCATCCGATTTTAGATTATGTTTAAACACATTTATGTGTAACAAAAACTGTCAACAATATTGGAATGAATTAACATATTTATTAAAATGTCAACATAACAAAATTCTGCTTTATGAAACTATGCAGTTGTTAACAAATCAAAACAATACACACAGGCCTTCTGTCTTACAGCATAAAGAAAACAAACAAGATTAGAAGAAATAAATACATAAGCACGAGCCAGTTACTATACAACATAAAAAGTGCAGACAAGATTAAAAGAACTAAATACATAAGCCATTAATTTAAAATCATAAAAATATGAATTGCAATTGAGATTCCAGGGTCTAAAATTCCATAAAAATCCGCAGGTTATCGGTTTTCAGCAAGGAAGGACTTGAACGCAAAAAACCCTAATTGACGATGAGCTAAACAAGGGCATTGGTTTGTAAAATAAGAAGTTTTAGTGCATTTCTCAATTTGTGCATGTCATCCTTTCATAATGGCCATGCTAATCTTCTCCATATCGTTCCAATTTCAACGAATGTCCCTGAAGGAACGATAGTCACTCCAAGTCTAAACAACATGGAAGGCGGCTTTCTGGTCAATGTGGGACGTCTACAATGAGGAACAATATTGGAACTTAAAAGCCTGTGGATGGAATTTATTATACATTTTTTAAAAATATGTATTATACAAATCTTCTAACATAAACAAAAGAATCACATATATCAAATTCATTGAACCATCATAACCTTTCATTTAATAAAATAAGTTTAATTGTTCTTGACCATTTATTTCATCAAATTTAGAATCTTAATTTTGACTTTTTCTTGGTTAAAATTGAAATCAAAATTATTATAGAAATTTTACATATACTTTTGTAAAACCTTAAAACATCATATTTGTAGATACACCTTAATTTATAAATATCATATTTACCTTTTACAACATTTCAAAAATATCATATATTATTAAACAAAATTTTACTTTATCATTTAAAAAAAATTATAATCATTTTAATTTCTTTTTTATTATAGTTAATAGACAATTGACCTTATTGTCCGAATTGTGATAATAATGATTGATTAATTGTACAATAAATACAATCATGTCTCTTTATATCATGATACCACGTTTCTACCGTCACGTCTGCCATCAACCTAGAGTCGACGCTTCCACCCTGGTCTGGGCGTAGACGTCGTCTGTTGTCATTTTTTAAAATTCTAATTTTTTTCGTGTTTTATAATTATTTAATATTTTTTATTAAATGTTTAATATTTATCATTTTTATAAACCAATGCGTATATCATATTAGTATCTAATCTAGTATATTTTTATATAAGTAATCATAGACAGTTAGACACAGTATCTCTTTTAAAATACAACTAATTTTAAAAGTGATTTTCATTTTTAAATGTTGTTTAAGATTTAAGAAAACGTATATATTAGCATTTTTGTAATTATTTTATTTTCAATTATGTAAGTATTAAATGTTTGTTTAATCCTATTTGGTAAAATGATTTTCTTATAATTCTTTTAATTTAAACTTTTGGGTGCTTCTATTTTCTTTTATTGCAATATATATAACCATTAACTTTCTTATATACATTTTGTTGACAGATATAACTTTCCAAAGATAATAAAATACCATGAGTTAAACTTGTATATAATATAAGAGAAATAATATGTATAGTTAACACCATCTATTATAGGAATTTTTACACTCACATTTCATTTTAATATGAAGTATTTTAGCATTTTAAGTATTTTAATAATTTAAGTGAGATTAAGTATATCAACACCTATACAGATCATTTTATTATATTATAAATACTAAAAACACGTTTTCCGAATACAAATATATAATGCTCTCAAAGCTTATGTTTAAGTATATTTAATTTTTAGAATTTCATAGTGGCATAGTGGTATATTAGATAAGTGCCCCGTGTAATACTTGGACGAATACAAATAACAGACGTAAAAAGTATAAATAAGTGATACAAAATAGTAAGCAACATAATAAAAAAATATTGTTTATATTATAGAGGAAAGTCATGTAATATACGTGGGATGAGAGAATTTTTTTGCTAGGGGTGAGTATCTTACTTGAAAAACCGAACCACAACCGATAAACCGTTAAAACCGAACCAAATGAAAACCGACGGTTCGGTTTATAAAACTTCACTGACCGATAGATAATGGGTCGGTTTCGGTTTTGTACACGTAACCGAACCGATACCAAATCGAACCGATAAAGATTTATTATTTAATTAATTGAATACTTATTCATTTATGGTGCATCATGCAAATTATATTTTTGTAAAAGCTTGAACTTTGTTACTTATTGTGTCGTCTTATTCATGTACTAGACTACTAGAGTCATTGTAAATGTTGAACACTTGATTGTTTATTTCATGTGAGGCTACTAAATATATTAAAAATAATTTCACAAGTTGTGAATTGATGAAGGCCAAGAGGTATGTACCGTCAAACCCAATTTGTGTATTAAATATGACTCTAGCCTACCATTTTGTATTTTTGTCATAAAAAATAATTGGCTTAGCAAGTCATAGAAAATAATCAATTATTTGACCCAAAATTGTTGCTAATGTAAAGCAGTAAAAAATATAACTTAAGCCCATATTCTGAAATAATGAAGGCCATTAAGTTTGACCCAACTTAGTATAACGGTTAACCAATAAAACCGATAATGTAAACCGATCCGCTATCACAAACTGCTAACCGCCCATTAGAAATCGATACCCATTGGTTTGGAAAAACACATAACCGATATTATCGGTTATGGTTCGGTTTGAGGTCAAAACCGACCCATGCTCGGTCCTATTTGTTGCAAAATAGTAACAAACGTAAACCACGAATAGTATTTATATTATATATCAAAGCGAACTTTTTGTAACACTTCTTTATATGCCACATTAATCGTTTTTGAAGTGGGTATACCATCATCGTTAAGTATAAGCACTTTCGATCCCTTCTTACCAGTGACACAAGATTTAACAATATAGTTAGTCATGAGAAAAATGATCTTCTAAGGAATGGTCTAACTTTAGACAAGGACTGTCCTTGGCTTTTATTGATGGTCATTGCGAAACAGACTAAAAGCGGAAATATATTAAAAGCGGAAACTGACGCCTTTGAGACTTGAGAGGAATTAGTGTGTCTGAAGGAATTCTTTTCATTATAGGAATGTAGGTTACGGAACCAATGTTCTTCCTAGAAATAAATTTAGCTTCAATAACGTGATCACAAAGTCTAAAAACCTATAACCTTGTGCCATTGCATAAACCATTTGCTTGGTCAATATTTCCCGGCAACATAACGGATATTTATTAACTAATCTGTTATGAATAGTGTTGACTAAAGTGTAGTTAAAAAATGATAATATATGATAAATTATCCAATATAGGTACATGTTAGTTAATATTCAATGTACACACGTTAATAAATAATAACAATTATCCAATTGAAGTAATGGATATATTAATAAATTTTCAATGTACGTACCTATTAGTAAATATTAGTTTAACTTTAAAAAAGTCAAAATTGATTCTTAGGATTAAAAGAATGAACATCTAAGATTTAATATTTTGTTAAATGAAGGGTCCTGATCATTTAATAATTTTTTTCTAATTAGTCTTTTATTTATACTTGAAGATTAGAAGATATGCAATTAACCTATTTTATTTTTGTCACGGAATTCAATTTTAATATTTACACAAGTGTCACCAATTTTGCTAACCTATGCAGTTAATAGCGGTGGGATAACGGTAAGATAGCGGTTAGCGGATCTAGGCAAAATAGCGGTGGGGAATAGCGGTGGGAAATAGCGGAAGCGCTAATAGCGCCGCTATTTCCGCTATTTGGGCGCTATTTTCCGGTGGGATAGCAGTTTGCACTTTTTTTTGGGAGATTATACTTGTTTTGGGCAGCCTTTTGAGCCCATCTGATTTATGTCCAAGACTCCAAACCCAATATAATATTAAACCTAGTTGTCGCGTTCTTTTCCTTCTTCTTTGATGACACCCGAAGCAGTCCAACTTTCGTCTTCCTTCAACGTCACCCGCTCCAGCCTTCATCTTCCTTCGACGTCAACAGCTCACACTCCACAGTCGACAAATCGAAACTCCACAGTTGATTCCCATATTACTATTTACTATATTAGTGTACTAAGTTTTATACAATGTAATGTTTTATGATTTTAATTTTATATATATTATGTAATATTAAAAACCGCTATCCCACCGCGATAACCGCTATCCCGAATCAAGGACCTTGACCGCAATTTTATTTCCCACCGCAATAATTGCATAGCCCTTAAATGACAACTTTCTTTTTCTTCTTAACCCTCTCATCCTGTCCGGGGACACATTTAAATAGAAATAGATCAATTTTTTCCTTGCATTTTTGCTGTAGCCACCACAGTCGCACTTCTTGTTGTTCTCGTGCTTCTTGTCATTGTCGTCACCTCCGTAGCTGTTGGCCTGTTGCTTCTTGCCACCGCTTTAGCCACTAATCTGTTACCGCCTTGCCGTAACTAAATCCTAGTATCTACTCTATCTAATATATAGTGCACATAAATAATAGTTAAATACCTTTAATCACACAGATTCATCACTTAACAAATCTTGACGAAAAATTGATTAATTATATATTTCTTTTTTTCCCAAAAATCATGAACGTTCCTGATAGTTGAAAATTCTCATCGTCTATTGAAGAATCTTTTTGTTGGTTAACCAGTTTCATAAACTTTTTTAGAAAGCAATGTTAAAGAAATAAAATGCGCACGTAATGATAGTATTAAGTCTTCAACCCATAATGGCTACGTTTAGAGATTCTACTGGATATCAATCAGACCCAAGGATGACAATAAACATTATGACGTTTATTGGTTTGTTGCTATATTCTTCCTTGACATTTTCAACTACATTCTAAAATGAGCTAAGTTCTATCAAAATGCATACAACTTTACGCCAATAATAATAACTATAATTATAGTAATTATAATATATTAATTATGATAATGATAATATTCTGAATCTTAAAAGAAGAAAATCCATGTCAAATGCCAACTAACCCGCCATGTCAGTTGAACCGGTGTTATGCCGGCATGTAACCTACTATAACAGGTATGATGTACATAGTAGCAAGTTTTGAAAGATTGTTACACTCAAAATAAGGTTTTCAAGTTCGATACATACCATAGGAATAAGTGTAAAGTTGCATACATTTTGATAAACTTCTCCCTTTTTTGAATCAGTGATTACACAATTATATAGTTCATGCCTTCTAGGTGGTCTCTCTCTTGGGATCAACAATGGCTCTTTTATGAAGAATAATGCTGTAGTGAAAATCCTTCTTGTTGTCATTTCATTTTTTTCTTGCTACTGTTTAGAAAGTTGTTTTATCCCCTCTTGCAGGCATGAATTTCTACGACTTTTTCTACTTCATGGTTCGTTTTTCCTTCGCAAACATCATCCGACTTTGCGATCTTGCTAGAAGCAGTTTGTCTGCCAAATGGAGTTCCTCTCATAAAGCTCAGCATCTAATCTTCAACCTTGAGTCTGCAAAAGATATTGCAATGAAGATGAAATCCTCATGTTTATCCGAGAATCATAACATCTCACTGGATTTCACGAGTATTTTGGAGGAACCCACATTCTCGGAACTATGTTCCCAGCTGGGAAGAACATATGCTTTTATACACGATCAATACCCATTGATCACCAATAGGAACAAAAATTTAGTTAACGATTTGGTGGACATGGGCCACTCTATATTGTTCAGCACTGTGGTTTGTAAGCCTGAAGATCTAGTGACTCTTATAGACAACACCTTGCAAAATCTGATAATGTGAGGAACTAGTATACCCTGATTCTGTATCCAAGTTCTTTCGTTTCGTCAAATTGATCTTTAAACTGTTTAACTACAGTTCTTTATTGTAAACTTGTTCATTGTGATAGAAAGGATTGTGCCAAGCTATATATTTCCATATAATGCATGAGCAACGCCCTGTTGTAGTTTCTGACTGCAACCAGATATAGAAATCAGGTGAGATTTCACATCACTGAAAAACAGCTTTGTTTCTGTTTCTTCAAAAACGTGAATAATTTGCTTTAAACTATTTTACTTAACTGAATTGTGCCTCCAGCATTTCCGTGTTAAGTCTAATGCTGCTTTTGAAATTGCAGTTATTGACAGCTTTTCTTGTTTCTGGTGACCATATGCTCCATCTTGTCAAGGTGAATGCTCTTTCTTGCCTATAGTTTATCTAAACCATTCATTTGTGTAATATGAAGTAGGTTGGTAGCAAGATGCAGTCAACATATTAACAAAATGCTAAAACATGTGTTAACGTTTGTGAGTTAATATTTGTTTTTTTAATGTTTTATTGGTTTCTTGAGTGAATTTTTACTACTTAAAAGGACATATTATAAAACCCATTTGTAACAAGGTTTAGACTTTAGAGATGGTTGGTAATATGTGAAATAATATGATTTGAGACATGCAGGGTCTGAATTATGTGTTACAATTAATAAAGACAAAACAAGATCTTGGAATTATCCCCTTGATTTTTATTTCTTAAGCTCAAGTATCAAGATGGGTTGGGTTTAGAAGTATGCTTGTCTTATCTCCATTAACTGTGCTGGGTTGACTGTATTTAAAAAAGTCCAAATTTATTGATTTAACTAAGAAGTTTTATTATATAAGATTCATTACATTTCCCAAAGTTGGTTTTTCATATTATTCACAAGTGTGAGTGATTGTGAGAGTGTGTGTGTGTGTCTATGAGGTAAGAGTAGACACAGTTTACTCTACTATCAAATATGTAAGATAACCCTCTTTAATTACAAAGTAAGGGAATCTAAATAATCGTTACCAACACTTTTTGTTTGATGTAGTCTCCATTAAAATTGCACGAGGATGACTATAATTCTAAAGAAACTCTTACTGTGTTATGGGAAATGATTTGTTCACAACATTTTTTTGTCACACACAACAATTGTGACTTTTATGTCCCTATAATCCCATTATCTTTTTATTCTCATCCACATATTGAAGGATATGATGGTCATAACAACCACTAATTGTTGTGTATGTCAAAAGTTTATTGTATACAAATCATCTTCCCGATAATTGATTGACTAGTTGAAGCTGCATAGTAGTGTGGGGCCTCTTACCCATGGGGCCGTTGTTTGTTGAAGCTTATGAGTTGAATATCATTATGATGGTGATAGAAGGGTGCTGGTTACACCAAAGTTAGGTTAAACAGTATAACAAATAGGAGAGTAGAAATAGATATCCACCCATTGACTTCATTATTAAGATTTCTGTCAAATTTTGTTTTTAACCTATGGTTTCACACCATTGCACATGTACCATCTAAATACATGCATATAGAAACCACCAAGGTCAACACCAAATAACAAACCTCAATATATAAATCATCATGTTTTCAAAACTAATATACAAGAGCTTTAAATGTGGAATAATGACCTATTTTACTAAAATTGATATTCAAAACTTACAAACTCACATTACTATTTAGGTAAAGAATTAACCACATGAAAAAAGAAAAAGGGTTATAGTCTTGTAGACCAAGTTTATATTCTTTATTGACACCTTCCATTCCTTCCAGGACCTCCATAATAAATGTAATCCCCCCAAACATTGTTTTTGCCTGACTTTATGTCATAACAATTTGGATGATCAGCCAATAGATGAAGATTTGATAGTGGAAGCAAGCTATTGTCCCAATCAACAACCTTCAAATTCCTAAAATATGAAGCTTTCCCAAAGCCTTCACCTGCAAAATGACCACTACCCATTTGTGTTGAAGTGTGATATCCCCTGGATCTTGAGTTCACTATCTCACCTCCAAACTGTATCATACTTGCATGTCTTTGTAGATGACTGAACAAGAAAGATGGCCAATAGCCTATCAGCAATCCCGATCCCAGTTGGAGCCACCAGTGTCCATGTTTAGGATCCTACACAAACAAACATCATTTCGATCTCTTTTTATTATTATTATTGTTGTTTGAACTTGTAGTCCCTCTACTTTAAGGTAAAGATTTGACTGTCTACGAATTACCCTTTTCATAGCCTTGTTAAGTTGAATTGGGTATGATTATTGTTTGGAGTTGTACTAAACAATTTGAATGTATGGATAAAAATGTATTCTGTTTTTGACTATTTGATCAGTTAGAGGATATGATCAAGCTCATAGCTAATGTAACATAGATATTATGTAAAGGCAAAATTAAATTACTTATTAACCTATTCTTCTAACCTAATTTGAGTGGCTTTTCTCTCGCACAATACGCGCAAGCACGATTTTAATACCTTAAAAGTTTAAAACTATGTCCAAATACTATCTTTTACATAGCGTAATTTTATTACAACTGAGAATCAAATATCTCATCTTCACTTTTAAAATGTACCCTCAGGTGCAAACACCTAGTGAACTCGTATTTAAGCAATTCTTAATGAACTACGTACTTTATAAATTGATGATCCTAGCTATTATAATATTCCTGTTGCACTCATAATGTATAGTAAGTACTCTTTATAAAGGTATGGACTCGATCAATCAGCAAATTTTATATTCTTTTTATAATGGATAAATAAATTAGAAATAATTAAAGATGATAAATGGATCTTTGTATCAACTAACTTAAATAGTAATAATCTTACATATATTACTTACTTAAATTAAATATATATTATAATACTCAACACAAAGAAAAAGTCTACACATGGGAGACCACTTCATCGAAGAAAAATAGAGAATCTTGTAATTTAATATTAATACGATTACTGCTATATATATACAGAATAAAACAATTTATAAGTTGTGGTCCATAAAAATAGTAAAGTAAAAGACATCCATATGCAGGTCCACCTTTAGCTTGGAAATTAGAAACCCTAATTAGGGACGTTAATTGCTCCAGCACAGGCTTCTAACTCAGCTATAGTAGGTATATTGGAAAGGTGTTTTAGATAGTTGTCGATTCTAGTCTCATGCATAAATAAAGGAGTAAAATTAAAGTGTGTTCAGCCGTTAATTTTTTTTCTTTTTTTTACTCCAACAACGTACACTATTATACAAAAAATTGAATGTAAAGATTTGATAAAGTAAAATGCAGTGTTATTAATTAAAATCGTGTTAGCAAGCATTGATTACCTTCCATATCATAATGCCGATATCGAATTGTTTACCCTTGAAAGATGACCTCGGAGATATTGCAGCACCTATCGCAATCCGGTTGTTTGTTTGAACAAATCCCGAGCACAGTAAGTTGTAGCATCCCGTGGTTTGGTAAGCATCAGTCTGTTAAAATTAACGTATATTGGTTTTTTTATCTTTTAGTACGTAATCTATATCATTTAAACCAACGGTAACTTAATGTTACATATGCCAAAAATAATGATTATTATTATTATTGATCACATGACTTACCGTCCAATAAGTGAAAAATCTCGGATAACCATCTCCATATAACTCTGGGCTTACCTGAATAAACATCATGAATAACGAGTCATTAGAGTGAAGGTACAACACCTAATTAAGTAGTGTCTTCTTAATTTAATTTGTGTAATTAATCAAGAAAATTAACTTAAGCACTTTGAAATTGGTTGTGAAGGTACAACACCTAATTAAGTTTTGGTAAGACTTGCATATATAGATCGACCCTAGAAATGCCACCTGCAGCTAGAAATGATGGAATTAATGAATTAATTACCTGCCAGCCAGCTTCAACGGTATTGAGATCGTTACCAAATGAACCAGAGATAACCCACACTTGTGACAAGCTGAATTCATATGGATCTGTAACTGCTGGTGTCCATACATTGATACTCGCCTTTGCTCCATAATATTGATCTCCATGAACAAAAGCAACCGCATGCTACAATATGAATGAACGTACTGAATGATCATGTTATGCTTTTAATTTAATTATATAACCTTTTTCGATATGTCATGTGCTAAAATATGAATGAATTGGTACTTACTTCATGACCACCGCTAGCTGTGTCGTGCCTCGCATGCCTTATCATCTTTCTTCCAAATCTTTTTAGAGAACTCGCTCGTAAAACATCATGTTCGGTAGTTCTTCTGATCGGAACAGTTCCTTGTGGGCAGAACTCATGATTGGATTCTGCCCACAGCTGAAACATCATTTCAATGTTTTCATCACTGGAGTTGTGTCCCTTTGGCCTCTCCAATGGTGCTTCCTATAGTACGTTTTATTAAAACGTCACAAA
>JAUEJL010117530.1:0-12077 GCA_032274825.1 Drosophyllum lusitanicum | reverse complement strand
ATTGACTCGTGCAAATATCTATTCCAGTAGTAGATAAAGAAGCAGATTTAGAAATAGGATCAAGTGATGTATGTGTTTTTTTGTTTAATAATAATAATAATAATTAGAATTAACTAATTCTCTTTTCTTATATTTTCTCATTTGTATTAATCTATTAAGTAGTAGGATAACTAAAAACAGTTGATCATCCATCTATACCAACTAAACGATAACAATTGTAACATACTAATTCTTTTATTTTCTCGTATTATATTTTAATTTTAATATTTATTTTTAACAGTTAATACATATACACCATTCTAATATACATCTTAGGTTCATAACAGAATTTAAATCCTCAGCCTTAAAAGAAAGAATCAAACCTCGTATTCACCTATCAATAATCTCAATCATGATGATCCGTGGCGCCAAACATCGGTGGCACAAAGATACCCGTTCCAAAGGAAGGCCTACAAAAACCACCAAATTAAATGGAGTAATCTATCTTTTCCCTTTTCAAAGATTCTAGGCTTCACTTCCAAGCAATGCAAATCCATGCTACATATTTATATATATCTATATATTGGACCCCCATTCATTCTCTCTTTCTCTCTCTATATATATATTCTTCCACGACACTACCTATACCCAGTCATCTCTTAGTCAACCCAATTTTTTAAGAAAAATGATAGTAACTATATTAAACTACTATATATACCAAATACAATAATTGATCTCACTCAATATATAAAAAATCAAAGAATAAGAATGAGTGGTATATGTAAAACAAGTGCTAAATTCCAATCTCATTAGTACAAACCGGAGTCAAAATACCAAGGAGAGGGATCATGGATGTTCACACCACAAAAAGATTACACAAGTTAAAGTATTTGGAGTAAAGAATGGTCACCTTGTGTGCATCTACTTGGCATCCCTACGGCCCCACTTAGCGGTGAAAGCCGTCCCCACCTTCACGTCCTGCTCCGTACTCAGCCCCAAGGTCCCATTCACCCTGCTATATTCTTTTTCTTAGACTGCCCGCATCCAACTAACGGGTATGTAGCTGGTTGGAGCGTGGTAGCATGCTACACCAACACCACCCACTATACCCATTTGTTTAGCTGGTTCATACGGATCATACTCATGCTGTGTTTTTTTAGATACTATGGTGTTTTTTCTTTTTTGAAAGATGAGATGTTTGACTGGTTGAGGAGGATGGACGTGAGGGTTAGAGCGATAAGAGTGAGATGAATGCGGATGTGAGGGAAAAATAATGTGGCAATGAGAAGAAGTGAGATGGATACATATGATCTTACTGTCTCTATATCTCTCACACACATTAATATTTTAAAAGAATAGGAGAAAGATCGAGGTCTAAAAAGATGTCCATTTTCCTATGTTGAATGATTGAGACGTAAAAAGATGCTCATTTTCTATGTAAAAGATCCATGTAATATTGCTTCCAATTAAGATTTCAACATACATAAAAACATGGGTAGAATCGTAAAACACATTTTAATATCTTGAATTTCACCGATCGGAATTTTTTAACTATTGAAGATATCACATGATTGGTAGCAAGAACTTGAAAAAATGAGTCTTCTACTATCTTGAATTATATTAATTGAAGAGAGTTGTGTTAAATAAAGTATATGTAAAAAACATATTTATAAAATTTTAATATTTAATCACAGATGATTCAGTATACAATCATATGTGATTTGTAAAAATATCACATGTGAATTACGAAAATACCGCTCCGTTCAAAATTTTAAAATGCAATCTAGACTATTGATACTATTGATTCAAAGGCTAAAATTAGTCTCTCAGGATATGAATTAAGTATGATTATATTAAACATTCTTCTTATTGAAGATTCTAAAATTTAGATTACTATGCTACATTTTCAATAATTAAGAGTAGCAGAATGAAGAAATGGTCAAGTACTAAAATGTATTTTGGCTTAAGAAGATACAACTATTATAATTTAATTTAATTAAAGATGTGGACTTTTCTGAATAACGTAGTGGCATAATGCCATAATATATGGTTCTTGGACTCATATGACACTGTATACTAGATTCATGCAAAATACTTATTTTACAAGTAGTAAAAGAAGTTTTGGTTTACAACTTTGTGTTTAAAAGCTTCTAAGCATGTATAAAATTTTATTTTTTAAACATACACAACCTTTAAGGTGATTGATAATAAAACACTTAAAGTGCAATATTTGATTATTTTCCGTAGGAGTATTATTATAAACTCATCTAAGTAAGCAAACATTACTTCATATGATACCAGGGGCAAACCCAGGATTTTTATTGATTGTTGGCACTATATAATGGTAAAAATAAAGTTAACTAAAATTGAAGGTGTTGTTTAGGTTTTTTCTCGAGTTTCCAGTTAGTCGGATTGGGTTAACGAGGTTTCAATTGTTGTTCCGGTATTTTAAGGCCAAAATTTAAAACAAAACACAATTTATATGATGCAATGTTAATTAAATTACTATTTTTAAGGTAAACTAAAATATTTTAAAGGTATAAATCGAAGATTGAGCTATATCTTATCATTCTTAATTTTTTTTCATTTTTCCTATGATTTTGGTGGAATAAAAAAATCACCGGTGATACCCTAAAATTTGACTGATGACACCGGCTCGAAAATGTTAAAATTTTTCACTCTGTTTACAAAATTGACTGGTGGCTCATGCCACCACCGGTATACACTTGGGTCCGCCCATTGATACTTTGGTATCACATGAAATTTGAACTCTGATAAAACAAAACATCAAGTTTTATACTATAAACAAACTCATTTTGTAATTATTTTGAAGAAAAGTAGACAATAACAAAAACTTATTCAGCAAACAGGGGTTCTTAAACTAAAATAGAAATTAAAGTATAAGAAAACAAGAAAAGTCAACTTTTTCCTCTATATACGAAAATAGCAAAGAAGAAAATAAAATCTTTTTTTATTATCGAAATAGAATAAGACTTACGTATATTATTGTCACACTTATAAATATCACGTATTTAAATGACTAAAAAACCGTTCAATGAAAATGTTTGTAATTATAATGCTAGCTAAATCCTATTCCCTTAAAATTAGAAAAATGTTTTACATTTCTAGAACGTGTGTTTAAATGTATGACTAATAAAAAATTAATAACATTAATAAAACATCTAGCAATAATATATTAGACATATAATTATAACTGATTTATTAGACGTATATATCATTACTCTAAATAATTTTATATAACTAATTTGGAAAATATGGTAGCCCTAACATTAAATGATTAAGATTTTATATACTTAATTATTACTAATTATATAATAAACATTCTAAATATTACAATAACTAAAAGACGCAAAATTGTTTAGACTTAAGACTACTCTCACTCACCGACTATCATACAATATATCCGAACATCCATACCCCACACAATTTACCGTTATACCCTTCTTTTCCCTGTAAATTACTAATGCTTAACTAACTAATTAATACTTTCAACGAACGTCAACGAGGAAATCTTCAATGTCAAAGTCGCCAAACTCCTCGCCGTAGTAATTCGCCGGAGCTGAAAATTCCGACCAATTAATCGGTATATCGATATCGAATCCAAAAGCGTCAACGTCACCGAACCGGAATCCACCAAACGACGGTAACTCATCGTCGAAAGGGAGGACAGACGTCGGCGACAAAACGGCTTCCCTTACCTGCGCTTGGTCATCGCCGGCAGGTGTCGTTATGGTTGCTTTCGGTTTTTCACCATCAACGATAACGGTTTCCGTTACCGAAACTGGTGGGAAGTTCGTGACGGCGTTATGACCTTTTAACATTACGGCGGCGTTGTCGTACACCGTCGCAGCTTCCTCCGGTGTATCAAACGTCCCTAACCATACACGCTTCCTGCGACGAGGATCACGGATCTCCGCCGCCCAGCGGCCCCACGGCCGCCGCCGTACACCTCGGTACTTCTTCACCGCCGATCCCGTGCTCCTCACGTGCCTCCGGTTTTGATTTCGCTTAACAAATCTCGAACACGGCGGATTCACGTTGATTTCGAACACGTGCTTCTTCACTCTCTTCATCATCTCTTCATCATCGTCGCCGGAGGAATCGGTAGCGTAGGGATCCGTCATCGTGATCCTAACCACTTTTCGCTTAAACGACGTCGTCCGAGCCTCTCCAGGTGGATCTTCATGAACAAACTTATTCGTCGTCATCACATGCTCTGAAAACTTCATCGCCGATCGTACCGACACCGTAGTTTTTACCTCCATATCATATAGCCGAACAACAATATAAAACGGAAAGAAAAATTCAGGCAAATAGCAACTGATTAGGTGAAGATACAGAGCGATTTACGGATTGTTTCTTGGAAAAACAAGCGAAATCAAAAAGGGCCCCAGTGAAAATGTAGCAATTCAACAACTCTGGAGCAATTATTGGCGGGAAAATTTCCCTCTCTTTTCTTCACTCTGGTGTGTGATGTGTGTGAGAGAGAGAGAGAGAGAGATTGAGAGAGAACGAAGAGAGACTCGAGGAGAGTGTGTGTGCGCATATAAAGAGGGCAGGGTGCAGTCCAGTACATGAGTAGAATACACACAGTGGGAAAGAGACAGTAAAAAATAATATTTCATTTTTGGTCCTTATTCTATTGGCTTCTTTACGAAATACGGGGATTTGTGGTTTGACTTTGCACTTTGGTTATCTAAATGCATCCCCTCTTGTTTAGTCTTTCTAGGAATTTTCTTTTCATGTTCCTCAGTTTGGAAGTTGTAAAAGAAGAAAGAAAAAGATGGGTTAGGATCACATGTGATCATGTTTTTCTTTATGATTTGTATACAAGATAACTTTGATCTAATAGATTGTATTTATATGTTCTATTTCTGTTCAAAAAAATAAATAAATAAATACATGTAAAGACAAAATATAAGAAGTCATGAATGTAACTTTGGTCCTATTAAAAATTTAAAAGTTGTATAATATTATAGAGGACTTGTGTGCAAAGAAGACTTTCGGACTTGTAAAGACCGCAAGCAAGGTCCTTTCAAGTGTGGCTTGTTTCCCCTACACAGATTATTAGTGTTTGATGCTTTTTTTAGAAGAAAGTTTTTTGTCATATTTTTGTTTTACTTTGATTTTTTGGAGCCTTGATGGTAGCTCCAACACCACTGAGTTTATAGGTTTTTGGTTACAATTGATTTAGATTAGGTTTGGGCTTAGATGGCTTCTAATTTCAATCAATGATGGAGATATGGGACTCGTGTGTCTTTGGTACCAATTAACAAAGAAGATTTCTAGAGTGTTTTAGGTTTTTGTATCATACTCACGAACAATCGTTTTTCAGATCGCTCTAAAAACTGTTTTTCTTTTTTCTTTTTGTTTTTTGTTAATGTCGTGATTGCTAAGCTTTCAAACTTGTTAGTGTTCAGATTGCTAAACCCGATTCCTTAAAAACCTAACCGTAAACCCTAAATGCTTCATGGTTTCAACCGATTTAGGTTTTTGATCTCCGATTCTCAATTGATGATTCATCCCTGAAGTGGTGGACGGAGGTGTCCGGTGGTGGTCGCATGACACTAGCAGTAATTAATTAAAAAGTAATAGTTTAATCTTATTTAAATGATTATTTAATCAAATAGCGTTAAAAATTTCTAAAAAATTAAATATATGTATAAGGGTAGTTTAGTTATTTTAATTAACAAAACAAGAGTAAATTCGTCTTTTCAAATAAACCGAGGAGCAAATTTGTAAGAAGTTTGGGCCGAGAGAAACAAAACCATGGATCTATCACACTTTATGTTTCTATCCTGTTTTTCTTCTTTATGAATAACCATTGGTCTCACCCACAAACCAATCTCTTCTTCTTCTTCATAGCCATTTTTTCTCAATCTGTGAGTCATGATTAACAACCTTATTTTGAGATCATTATAGCTTTATTTGGTTCGCGACTTCTAATAGAGTCTTATCAAATTAAAATAAGATTCGGTTGGGTTTATGCGTTTAGTTAGAGTTTTGAGAGATACGGAATGCATATATGAATGTATACAAGTGATGGAATCTATATTCATGGGGTGTTACAAAAATAATTGAACTCTGACTAAAATATTCCAACACATACTATGAATGTATACTTCATACAACTGTGTCAAAAGTTTGTTCCTTTTACGCACCTGATTTTCGTGAAGATAGTTGAGTCCCACATGCTAACAAGCCTTCCAAATCTCCCTTGAGCTGCAACTGTGTCGAAATTCAGTGAGGAATTATTCCAAAAATTTGAGCCCCGGTGTTCTCCGGATTAGCGTATTGTGTCTCCTGTATTGCAATAAATCTTATGTTGTGGGATTTTTGAAGCCTTCTGACCCAATCCGATTTTTGTTTATCCCAATTCCTCTTATATTCAATGTCAAGAAATTCACTGGACCACATTATTAATCTCCTTGTTTCCTGCAATCTCTGTATTTGTTCAATAAGAAATGCGAGTCTGTTTTGTCCACTTTCTCCATCCCCCTCTAGAAAAATAGAATCCTTATAGTCTCCTCAAAGCCTTCCATCTGAAATCCAAGGTTTTTACCCAGATTAATTGTACTTTGAACTTCGTTTTCAGGTCGCACCTCGCTGGATTGCATCTCCCTGGCGGAATTAATTTGGTTTGATTCAATCGGTGTAGGCCTTACTGACGAAACTGATGTCGATCTTCTGCGGTGAAGTATTTTTTGTCTCTCCAAGCGAGACATCTATCATTACATCTTTGTGAATCAACCAATTTGGACTTTGGAGGAGGATAAAGATGGGCCTAAAGATATATTAAGATATAAAAATGGGTGTAGCCATCTTGCTTACTGGATCACTTTCTTTATCCTGTAGCCCAACATTGGTACTCATTACATCTTGTGTGTTTACCTTCATGCAAGAATTTTTCTGCCATCATGGATATATATTAAAACAGATAAAATACATAAACCTCCCACATACTGCACAGTGCAATCTTCGACTCCCTCTGCCTTGAGCAACTCTACCATGTTGTCTACAATTTGTAGACTTTTTGCTTCACCCATAAGAATGCCTTTACATGAACTTTTGTACATTTAAGGCTTCTGCATTATCCGGCAAGTTAATGATATCAGATGACTTATTCACATTACATCGGCATAAGAACTATCAGAACCAATATTTTGCCTATGATGATGATCTGCTTATGTTTTCTTTCCAAGACTTGACGTATTCTCCACTCTTATGAATCCTACAAAGCCAAAGTATGATCCATTTTTACTTGTTTTGTTTGCCACATACACATCCACGACTGTCCCAAACTTTCCTACGGCGGGATCCAAAGAGATCTTTTTTTTAAAACAGCTCTTAAATCTATCTACTTCAATTTATTCTCAACAGAACCTGAACCAATGATCTTTGGTCAATGGGCAATCACCACACCAAAGCACCTAAGTGCTTACCACTAGCCTACAACCTAAGTGGCAGCGATCCAATATTGCATCCGTTCTTTTAGATAGATTCGAAACATAAAACAAAGTGTTGATGTTCTCCACCTTGTCATAGTTTGTTCTGAAACACCGTTTGCCTCTCTCCCTGCATGCCTCGGTTTTACAGCAACACTGATTATATTTCAAAGTTCCGTATGAATGTATGATTAGATCAGATCGTGATTGATAGATCCTAATTGAAATTGCAAGATCAATATCATAATAACTACTATTCATAGCAAATCAAGCCATTTTACCAGTTCTACATTACAGTCGGGAGTAAAATACAATGAAGTAGACATGAAAAACACACATAATAAAACAAGTCATAAGCTTTGATAAACAAAGATGATATATTTTTCTAATTAAATACGACTCAGGAATTTAGACCAACGGTATTCCGTTAAAAGTGTATTGCTGATCATAGCAAAAGAGAAAGTAAAGACATAGTGTATAGATATTTTAGACTCGAGAGATAAAAATACAACTTAATCCCCCCCTGCCTTTCAAAACGGTCTTCATTAAAATCAATTCAATATTACACAAACTGAAACACCATTTCATTTCATTGAGATTTCAAGAACTAAAGTGAAAAGCTAAACATTTTTTATTCTTCCAACCACTTTGATTCAAGAAAGACTCAACATCATCCCATGGCATACTTCTGTGTCCAGCTGCGTGCGGTTGCTTCATACTTGGACTTGTCGGTCTTGTACATGTGTGCAATTTCAGGCACCAACGGATCATCGGGATTGGGGTCTGTTAACAGGGAGCAGATAGAAAGCAACACCTGCCAGAAACAGACAAATACTCTCTTTTTTTAAAACAAGGCATTTATTTTTTGACTTGTAAAATCACAAATATTACCTAGACACAAGCGTCTCTACAAAGAATGAAGAAATGAAATGGATTCAAAATGAAAGTTAAATCAAACCTTTGAGATTGTTAGGGCTGGACTCCATTGTTCCTTAAGGATATCTAAGCATATGCTACCATTGCTGTTGATGTTTGGATGAAATACCTTCGTCCTAAATGCAACCTGAATATTCAAAAGGATTTTGTTTTTCATGGTCAATAATATTCTTTTAATATATTTGTGCCAAAAGATATCTTAACTATGAAAAATTCAATTTATTCCTGCTTCATCCTCCTACTCACCAAAAGATGAGTAGAAGGAAATGTAGGAAGATTTTGTAGGAGGATACAAAACCTCTCAGTAACTATAAAATAATACTAAACACAGGCAGCAAAACTACCTTGGGGGGCTTGAAAGGATAGTCGGGTGGAAAATGAATGGAAACGAGAAACACACCGCCAGAGTATGGACTGTCGGAGGGTCCCATGATTGTTGCTTGCCAATGAAACATATCCTCTGCAACAGGACCTGTAAAGTATAACATGTTTAGTCGGTGACACTACATAATCACAAGAGACGGACATAAATTACAGAAAATAAAGATGAAGAAGCTGGCCAGAAGCGGAAAACAAGTCCACTATTACCAGGAGGTATTTCATCAACAAATATTCAAAACCAAAAGCATGTTTGCAGACCTCGATACAATACAAGACGAGTGCGTGCAATAACTCATCATCCATAGTGATAAAGAATTAGGAACTTATGATACTTGATCAAACATTAGCAGCCTAGACATGAGCCTTCACAAGGCTATTTCAAAGAAAATACATCTCCAAAATAAATGAAAAGCCCAACTCGTTAAACATGTGGCTTCTGTTTGCTTCCAATTAAGAATTGATGGCTTATGCAATGAATCAGTCAATAGCCAAGCTGTTTGTAAACATTATAAATGTTCTAACTAAAAAAACTACTAAACATCTGTTTTCAAATCTACAAAATATCTATAGAGAAAAACAAGATCAAACATCATTTTGGTTTAAAAAATAGTATGCATAAGATCACACATGATTTAAATAACATCAAAAGATAAGTTAGGACACATCCGCTGAAGACTAGGCAGAGAAAACTTTGACATAATACATAATCTTAGGCTTCAATTTTCAAATTGATAACAGTGGATTTGTCAGCACAGGGATAAAGTAGCAGTATCAAAACATAAAGTCAAATTTGTACGACAAATACGACCTACCCTCGAAATAAATCAGAGCACATCCACCACATTATAAGGAACGAAAACGTTGACATAATCTATAGACCTTTAAGCTAAAGGTTCAATTTATAACACTGATTTCGTCAACATATGGTAGCAGTATTATATCATAAATAATCCCTAAGCTTCAATATACAATATTGAGTAGTTCACAATTATACACTTGACTAACCCATCTACAAAACCCAAAATACCTGATAAACAGTATATACTTAGAGCAGTCCCATGGGTAAAGAGTAACTAGTCCCTCCCATCGACAAAACAGATTCACAAACATGTTTACTAGTATAAGAAAATGTACGAGATTGCCTCTTCTTAAATGATTTTTATTAAGGCATAATTTTGAGTGATTAGATGGAACAAAAAGTGCCCATATGCTCGTTTTTTGCTGAAGTTATAGGCTATTTCATAAAAGACCTAAATGATGATTATCATGTACGAGCTTAGAAAGAAGCTTTAATTCACAATTTCAATCCTTTACACCTCTGAATTATGGTCCAGTCACAAACAATCATAATATACTAGGGTTCAAGCATACATAGTAAGAGCTGCGACATAATTCGACAACACACATGAAAATTTACAGGGAATAATAAAAGTTTCTTACCGGCGCTGCATGACGTAGGCGGGTCCTTCTGCAAATCCTTGAGTTCCTTCAATATACGTTTCGATGCCATCACGACAACGTCTTACAATCCCGCAGCTCCAATCTTGAGTAACCAAAAATACAGATCGTACAACAAATCAAAAACACAGCCTAGACAAACCATAATCAACATCAAAGAAAAAGACTCGGTCAACGACAGAATCAAAACAACGATAATCAAATTCATCAGAACACGATTACAGATCTATACACCAGTAACCATAAACAAGCAAACAACAATAAAGTCATCACCATATATTCAAATGAACACACAAATTAAGCAGTACGTATGTATATACAGAGAGATAGAGAGGTCAAAATTGGTAGAGAGAGTACCTGATCGAAAAGATAAAGAAGGAAATCAAAAATTTTGAACTTGGGGATGAGGAACGAGTAGCAGATCGAGAGCCAATCGAATGACAAATTGGGGAAACAAAATTAGGGTTTTGATTAGTTTTACTCGAGGTGGATTTTATAGAGCGTTGGGCTTCTAGAATTTTCTGTTTGTACTTTGAATGCAGGGCCCACATAGTTGGCGTGATATAAACGCGGGACGCTGGACTCTCTGTACGACTTTTCAAGTTTCCTTCTGTCTCCACCGCGGCCCAATTTGGCAATTAGCAAAATTTTAATATTCTTTTAACTTACAGTTTCATATATCTCGTTACAAAACTTTAAAATATTATATATATATATATATATATATATATATTTTGTTTATAAACATTTAAATTATATTAATATTCTTATAAAATCTTAAAACACTCATTTATATCTAAATGAGATAAGGTTCTCAACAAACCGGTTCCAACCGAATAGGGCACTAAGCCAACAATCTTTTTTTGTTTTTTCATTGTTCCCAGGCTAAATTTTTTTTTGACAAAATTACTTTTATTTTTAATTTATAATAATATAAAAAGAATAATATATTAAAAAATAGATGCAAAAGGTGGTAAATATAGTATATGCATCTAATTTTTGTAGGTGCATCATATTTTTGTAAATACATAATATATTTTTAGCTCTTAAGTCAAGGTTTTAAGAGCTCAGATATCTTCTCTGTATTCTTCCTGAAATAGTCATTCTCCTCTGATGCTGCATATATATATAGAGGAAGGTTTTTTTAAGAACCGTTCTGTTTATAAGAACCGCGAGAACTAATAATATTGTTCATTAAATAAAATAAATTTATGACTAATAATCTCAACGTCTCATTAATGTGCATTAATGTCTTATTAATAAGGATCATTTTGGGAAAATCAAGCCTTATAAGCAATGACTCTTTTACCCAAACGCAATTCACGGTTGGTAAGTATATAAATTATCAAAATGTCATTATTAATGATGGTTACAAATGATTTTCGCGGTGTGAGAAGAATATAGCGGGTGTGGGAAGCCACTAAGAACTACTTTGGAAGGGAAAGAGGGAGGGAGGGAGGGGGGCTGTGTTCGCACAATAAACCGCCGAGCCACCGTGACCCCCGCTCCTTAACCAAGGACTATGCTTACTTAAAATAAACGAGAGTTATAAACTCCATGTAAGCTAAACCAAATACCAGCTTAACATTTCTAGAGTATTAGGCCATCCGTAAAGCCTTTCCCTTTCCCAAACCAACCCAAATGTCACATCACTGTCACATCAGTTTTTTTTACTTTTTCCTTCCCAACCCAAATCAACCCAAAACCTAAGTAGCACCCTTCCCAAATCAACCCAAACTTTTTCCCACTTTTTTAATTTATTTAATTACACATTTATATTTTAAACAAAATCAAATATTTAAACAATTCTATAAAAAATAAAAATATAAATAAAAAGTTCATAAGATTTTAATAAAA
>JAUEJL010117519.1:0-12077 GCA_032274825.1 Drosophyllum lusitanicum | reverse complement strand
TCCAATTTCCAGTGTTCACATATGAAAAGGGTATTCAAACTAAGCTAGAAACAACACTTGAAACTTACTTTAACATCTAATTCAAGGATTGGGATCAAAATCACAATTTTTGACCCATTTGAACTTATTTTTCAAATTCAACTAAATTCATCACTTTTATTCAAGAAAATGATTCCTAAACACTTAGGACTGATGTAGAAACAGATTGGAATCAATGGAATCAATTATAGATGTCAATTTGAATATTGACCCATTTGACCTAAATGGTCAAAAATGGAAGAACAAGAATGAAGAACAAGGACATATTGAAGCTTGTATTTCTACTGAATCTTGATGCTTGCTTGATCTCTAACTGATTTCTTCTTCTTCTTTAAAGCTTAACAAGAACAAAGTGAGAAATGTGTTTGTGGGTGTTTGACTGTGTACGTGAGTACACAAAGAATAGACAGACTTGTGGGTTAATATTATCCACAAGTGGGTATCTTGTTCCCCTTTTCAACTTACAACTAAACGCTCGATTACCCGTTTTAACTAACGGGGATATTTTTGGAACCCTCATTTGAAACCGTTTCATATTTTATTATTTTTATCTATTTTTATTAATATTTTTATAACATCACTTCTTTATTATTTTATTCTAATTCAACTTAATTAATTAAATAAAAATGCTTTTATTCAATAATAAATTCTAAATTCGACGTACCAGATTCGAACACGACTAGGCCCTATCTGAGGATGTTACATGTTTAATAAAGTGACACCTCGTCTTTATGTGTTTCATCATGTTATGAAACACTGGATTCTTTGTGAGGCGTATCGTCAATGTAGAATATAGTCTTCTTGTTTCATGCCTGACTTTGATAAGAAGATCTTCAACCAGATAAGCTTTTTGCTAGCTTTTGAAATGGTCCTTTATTATTGTCCAGTGGTTGAAAGAGCGAATCTTTTTTTGTAATCTAGACATCCAACTAATAGTTGTACCCCTAATTGTGAACATAACATGTTGTGATAACCTTGAATTAGCATAACCCTCTAAGCGAGTATCTTCAAAGCCTTTAAACAGTGCCTTTTTTTTCTTCTGAAACTCAAGACAATGTTAGAAGTGCCTTTCAAGTAGCATAGCAACCCCTTGACTCCTTCATGATGCTCCTTCTTTGGACTAGACATAAATATCCAATTATCAAAACCAATTGTTTAATCAATAACAAACATTCAAAAATTATGCATTTATGTTATTTCTATTTTAGTACTTAGTTACTTTTATAATTTTAAAGACTATCGAAAATTAGTATTCACCCTCTATATACAATTTATATTGAACTCTAGTTCAATCGTGACTTACAAGTAGTATCAAAGCATAACATGATAGTTCATATGAAGTGATTTTCCAAGATGTCCAATTTCAAGTATCTAGATAATAGGTCTACTACAAACCTCCAAAGTTAACACTAAGAACATCCAAGGATAAAAAGTTAGGCTGATGTTTTACCTTGAGAACTTGAACTATAACATTTCATTGGTCATTGAGATTTGAGGATGGTATATATGTTCCAATTAGTGTACCTATCACCGTACCAAATGCAAGTCTACCAGCTGCCATTTTACCTCTTTATAAAAACCACGATTAGTGATGAGATGAAGAAAATGGCAAGTCTGGATGCTAAGGTGGGGAGTCATGTTGTTATGGATTTACCAAAGGAAGCAATATGGGGTAATCTAAGAATTCACTCCCAGATTTGACATATCTAAACACATCAATGGAAACAATAAAACATCTATGCGTATATATTGATTCCCAATGATAAAGACATGGATCTAGATTAAATCAAAATGGTTAACCAAATTAACTAATTGAGATACAAGTTTTGCCTTTCGGGTAAAGTTTATGAACACAAGATTGTAGTAACCAAAGCTTCACGAATGTTTGTTAATGCGAGAGTAGGTCTAATTAGGTTATCTGTAAACCTAATATATCAAGTCCTTTTAACCGTTATTAAAGCCTATGGGTGATAATTAATTAAACTAGGAACATGAGAATGAAATTTAGTTTCACATGAGAATGATATTTAGTTCCGTCTCATTTACCGACAACCATTACTTATCATTTGATTCCATTGTAATTCAATTCCTTCATTGCTTTAACATATTATATTCTGTTCGAAAGCATTATGCGAACTAAACACTCTGTCTCTTGCAAAAGGTAACCCGTAAAACATTCACCTACTATGTTTCCCTAAGATGGCTAACTAGCTCAAGCGCCATCAAGCGTTGATCACCCCCTTCCTATTCATGACTTTGTAGTTGCATTTCTATGTTTGACCATTATACAAAATATTTTATTTTACTAATATCAAGAAAACAAGTAGCGGTAAGTAGCTTAAGGTTGACCTAAATTCGTTTAGAATGAATTAAATTAATTATTAATTAATTAATTAATATTAAATATAGCTACCAAACTATGCACTTTCCATAATATACTAATTTTAGGTAAAATTGCCGGATACTGGAAAATTCAAAAAAGGACATTGTTCTGCATGTAAATCCGCCGTTACGCCTGAAGCTGAGAGGCATTCCGGTTATTCCGGCGGTGGTGCACGGCGATTCTCGTTAGCGCACGTTAGCATGAGCAATCATAATACGCCACGTTCTTCCAACTTTGCCCTCGACTAATTCCCCGCGATACCGGCCCCCCGTCTTCTTCTTTTTCATCTGCCATCATCTTCATTGTTCCCCAATTAATCCTCCAATCGGGAAAATCCCAATTTGCCTCATGGCCGACGGCCAATCCAGCTCCGATTCAATCCAATCGCCGCCTTCACCGCCACGAAGGAAACCGAGAAAGTATAGGTCTATAAAGGATATCATCAACGCCGCCAATTACGTCGTGGTGGAGCGCGAGGACTACAACGACGCCGTTTGCGATCAATGCGGCTCCGGTGACCGTGACCACCAGCTACTCCTCTGTGATAAATGTGATAAAGCTTACCACATGTTATGTCTTCGCCCTATCGTCGTTCGTGTTCCTATTGGTCCCTGGTACTGCCCTGCCTGCTCCGATCATCCGCCGCCGCTTAAAAGTATGGACTTTTTTATTTTATTTTTTTGTATATGCACAATGTATGTCTGCATGGATCACAAGAGACTTGAGAATTTGATCTTAATTTGTTTTTGTAATCTGGAATTCCAAAGTAATGTGGATGTTTTCTGTACATATTTCAGGCTTCACGCAAACAAAAATATTTGATTTCTTTAAGATAAAGAAATGTACAGCTTCCTCGTTGAAAAGAATATCTCCTCAAGGTAGATTTTTTTGTTTCTTTTCAATAATGTTTTTTGTTTCATATTCTGGCTAATTTTCTTTATGCTGTTGAAAGTTTTGAGGATCAATCAAATGTTTACATTGGTGGTGGCTGCAACTTGAAATCCCACCTTCTCCACACCTGTTCAATTGTTCAAAGAAAGTTATGAGGCTTTTTGAATTTGATAAACGATTAGGGTTGTGCCCGCATTTTGTGACAATTCTTTCTGATTTCTGATAGTTTTGTGCATTGGTGATCAGATAATCTCCACAGAACTTTTCTTTTCTCTTTGCTGTAGTTGCAATGTTTATTATTTTTTGTTTTGACAAGCAAAGCAAACTTTTATTCATCAACACCAAAACAGATTCGACAATTTGTTTATTTTTTTGAAAAGCACCAAAACAGGTTCAACATAATACAAATTATAATAATGATCGAAACAAAGGACCAACCCCTAAATCTTTACATGATTTAAACGCTTAAATCACAAATATTGTTGGATTCAACAGCCAATTGGACCAATTAAGCCGAAGTCGGCCATTCCTCTCGGAAATTGATAACAGAGCCAAAGTCTGGATTCTGGGGAACAAGTCTTCTGCTATGATCAGCAACTTTTTATCCGGAATGGCGTGAATTTAGGCTATTTCTCGAATTCCAAATAACCCAAAGTGCAATATAATATCCACTCTAGCCAATGTTCCAGGTGATTCTAAACCCCACCATCCAAAGCATTTGCCCCAAATTAGCTGTATCAAATGCAGCCCACCAAAACGTGATCAATATCTCCTTGGGTATGAAATTGCCAGCAACTGCCTGTGATGTTGATTCCCCTTGTTATCAAGTTTGTGAAGTGAGAAATACGTTCGATTAACACCACAAATGAAGACATTTACTTCACTATGGACCCAATTATTCGAATCAACTTTGTTTCTACATGTTGCTTCCTTCTGTAATTGGTCATCAACCATTTTGGAGAGTTTTCTTAGTGTAAATCTTCCAGAAGTGTCAAGAACAGATCGTCATCTATCTTAAGCTCCTAACGCCATTTTCCACTGCTGAGTAAAAGTGCTCTCCAAAATCATCTTCAGCTCTCAAGATGTCCCATTCTCAATGCTTCCTCTTTCATAGATTTTACAGTTCTTTTTGGTTTCTAAAGCATATAACTTAGGGAATAATTCCAGCAATGCAACCCCATTACTTACCCACTTTTCCTGCCAAAGGGGAGTGTCAGTTCTATACCCACTTGTTTTCTAAATGAGTTACAAAATGGCACTCCAATTTTGTCCATCTCCAAACTTGCTTTCTTAATTGTTTATTGACTACCATAAATGGTATATATAATTTGATCTCTTTTCCCCTTGAGTACATCCATTTCGATCATATAACCGTATAATCTACTATTTTGCAAATGTCTAAAACAGACGAATTATCTTTTTTAACTGCTTGCAATTTGCTATTGCAAATGCCTCAAGTATGAGAATATAATATTTGGATGGTTTAATACTTATCCTTTAAGCTGTCATCTTATGTTTATAATCCAACACTTCCTGCTGACTAATGATCCATTTGGAAATAATGCATCTTATATTGGATCACAAAAGAATCTGGAAGATCAAGTAGCTCTCTTACCAAAGTTTGTCTTTTTTAAGTTGGTTATAGTAAGAAAATGTATACATCCAACTACTCTACTGTTGTTCCTTTCCAAAAAAACTACTCTACTGTTGTTAGTTCTGATTCCCATCTTCCCTGCCAGATCGAGGGTAACACTTAACTAAGAGAAACCGCAGGGTGCAGCCACATCTCATTCATTGTATTGCCCTCATGTTGTTTTTGTGGAAATCATAATGTGCACTTAATGATCTTAGATATATACGAGTTGAACTACATATTCAGCTCAGTGAAGACAAATCCTATAATTCGTTCAAAGTTTTGTTAGTTTGTTACTACATATACTTTCTTGTTTAGTACTATAGTGTCATTCATCAACTTGGGTGTTTAAACAATTGTGCCAGTAGAATCTGACCAGAGTACAAATATGGCCATGCATCTTTAATTTGCGGACCTTAAGGTGAGAGATTCTTTTAAAAGACTAAAATTCGTTCTTTTCTACTCTTACAGGTTGCGATATAGTTATTTTCATGATTCAGTTAGAGCCAGAACCCAAGCTAGGCATTGAACTGATAGACTTTTATGCAATTCCCATCAAAGCTACTACCTACGATGCCAAAAACAATTCTCATTCTTTGAATCCAAAGAAATACCTCCTTATTTCTTAGACAATAAGAAAATACGTTTCTGTGTTTATCCAAGTAGAAATGTAGAATATTCTTATATTCAACTGCTGGACCATATGAAGATATGAAGTTGGCTTTTTTACTAACCATGTTATGGAGACATAAATTTGTCTTTTTAAATTATCTTATGTCTTAAAATTTATCTCTACAGTTGAAACATATGAATATTACTTTTTCTGGAAGTGTAATCTGAATTGCCTTGACATAATCATGAAGATCTTTTTTGTTAATAATATCTAATCACCACTTTAGCTTCTTCAGCCTTTCTACTCTTCACAATAGCATGGTTCGCCTTATAAAGTTCCATCTGTAATGGCGTAGGAGAGAGAACCTCTAGGCATTAACTACAATGGGTGATCATTCATTTGCTCATTATTATTCATTGCCTAATGTCTTCACACCTCTGCTTCTCATATTCATTAACAAAGGACATATCTAAGTTACCTATCTCAAGCCTAAAGAGCATCTTAATTAAAGTTTTAATGACTTTAATCTATTTATCTTTGTTAAGCCAAAAACAGTTCTCATTTTTGGGTCCATAAAACATACCTTATTCTTTCTTAAACAAGAATAAAGTCATTCCTCTTTTCATCCAAGCAGGAATCTAGAATTTCATAACCGCTGGACCAAACGAAATTATAAATACATGATGTTGATACCTTTACCAACCTGTTACGGGGACATAAATTTGTTTGTGGAACTTATCGTATTTTCAAATTTTGTGAGGTTGTTGGAAGATACAAATATTATTTTCAGGGAATCAAAGTTGTTGAATTTCTTTGACAGAACCATGGGCATCTTTTCTGCTAAAATATGGAAGGCAACAAAGATATGTTAAAACTATCAAATCTAAATGATTAATGAAAGATGATCCTGGAAAGAAATGGAAGCTAGCATTTTACCTAACCTTACAAACCACTTTGCATTGCAAGCTATTTAACAAATTTTAGTTATTGGTCAATAGAAACCATGTTCTTTGTATTATTCTAAAGTTACATTGAAGAAATGACATGTGAAAATAAAGAACTCATGGGTGGTCAAAAAGTCTAGTTTCATACTTAGTTTAAAGAGTGAAGATATTAATCTAATTCTAAATGCAGACATAGGTTAACTGTAACTTCTTTTACCCTGCTTATTACAAAAGGAAAACTGGGCATTTTGGAATAACCCCGAATCAGAAATAAATATATTACTCTATGATAGTTTCTTACTAAAGGTTTTAATATTTTGAACAGTTTTTAAACCTATTCTAGGGAGATCGCAAATAGTGAATCTGACTTGTTAGTTGCCATCATCTCTGTGTACTACTTGTTTACACTTGTATACATGATCAATTAACCATGGTTGTTGTGATAGTCACATCTTCTATATCTTCTCTATTAATATGTAAATTTACTTTTTTATCATATAGCCCCAAACAGTAACAATATTGTTCGTTTTTTGTTGTCTTTTCTGTTTGTTCAAAAAAAAATTCTTCAAAATAACAGATTCTAGAAGACGTAGGAGACGGATTGTGCATCATAAAAGGAGGAGGAGACTGTTACCGTTTACTCCAAGCGAAGATACAGGGCGTAGGCTGGAGCAAATGCGGTCACTAGCTTCTGCTCTAACCTCACTCAACATGGAATATAGTGATGATCTCACTTACTCCTTTGATATGGCTCCAAGATGGGCTAATCTAGCCGTGTACGAAGAAGGTGGAATGCAGGTATAATTTAAGTTTGAGAAAAACTCTACTGCAATTTTCTTCTTCAGTTCATTCCACCACCCTCCCACACCAGAATTCCATTTATATGGTCCCTGCTCTCTCTCTCTCTCTCTCTCTCTCTCTGTGGGTGTATTCTATTTCATGCATACTATGAAGTATGAACAGTAAGTTATGATCCTCATAGCAACAGTCAAGGATAAAGATGGGAGTGGTTTAAACCATACCAAGGATTGGTGAAAACTGCTTTTCTGGATAGTTCCTACATTTGAGTCTATGATTGTTATGTGTGAGATTACTTGCGCACCATTAAAACTGCTTACCATTTACGGACTAGCATTGTTAGAAAGTGATGCACGAGACCTAAAAATGGCATGGTCACCAGTCATGGTTCTTCCTCCTGATTTTTGAACAAAAAATAATATTTTCAACCTTCCCAACAGCCATGAAGGCTTGTCCTCGAGGGTATTTTTTGTGCAACACTTTTCAGTAAAAACTTTCAAAATAAAGGGCAAAGTTCAGGGAAACACAATTTTACTTTTACTTTGCTATCAATATATGTTACCTACTATCTTTTTAACCATGTAACATACTTACTATCCCTTACCAAATTATGTAATATGAATAGGTTATGGTCGCATACATCGGTAGCAAAGTTGTATGTTTTCTTGGGTTAAAACTTATAAGAATGATAGGTTGCATATGTTGATAGCAGAATGAAAGTACATTTTGTTTCCCTTCCTTCTCCCCAATAAATTTGAGTAAATTAATTTAACATACAGTTCTCTTAAAGAATTATTCTCTACGCATTTGTGACTTGAAAGACTCAATTTCACATCAAGGAAACAACTACTTTGCGAATTGCAAGGAAAAATTTGCATACAAAGACTTTTATTTGTAACTCTACAGGTCCTTACAAGATGCTAGGGCTATAATCGAGCCCAGTCGAGTCAATACAGTGCCAGCTCAACTTGATTAGACAACTTGAAGCTCGAAACTCGAGCTCGATCTAGCCTTTATATTCAAGCTCAGTCAACTAACCAATACTTTTGAGCTCAGCCCGGTTAACTAACCAATACTTTTGAGCTTCAGCTAGGTTCAACTCAATTACCAATATTAGTATATTGATCAATTATAGTATTACTCGACTCAATATTTTTTAGCTCGGCTTAAGTTAACTAAAAACTTTTGAGCTCGACTTTAGTAGATAGTATGATGTATGTAAATATACACATACACAAAGGAAAAAATGTATACTAGCACAAGCTTGATAAGCTTGTTTGCTTTCAAAGCCGAGTTTGTTGATACTGAAGCTCAACTTGATAGTTGACTCAAGTAGCTCGAGCTTGAGCTCAATTCAATTTAAACCTACACAATTTCAAGTATTGATTGAGTCAGTTTTGAGTAGTTTGCGAGCTGACTCGATTCAGTTACTAGAAACAATCTTACACTCCGTACTTCCATTATATTATATACTTTATCTTATGTGGCTCTTCTGTTAGGTTCTTTCAAAAGAAGATACAGAAACCTTAGAATTGTGCAGAGCCATGTTGAAGAGAGGTGAATGCCCTCCACTACTTGTCATATTTGATTCATGTGAAGGGTAAATAACTTAGACTTTGTGTTAGTAAAACAAGCTTCTTATGAGTTATGACAATTAGAGGTGGCAACCCTTTACTTATAAATGGGTTGATTTAAGTAATGTTTTTTTTAATGGATCAACTGGGTCAAACAGGTCGAAAGTCATCCAAAACATGTTGAAATGCTTAAAAGCTCTCAAATTGTTTTATCAAAAGAGTGTTAGGATTATTGTTGTAGCAATATACTTTTTGTAGTCATATGTAACATATTACTATTTAATAATGTCAAGGAAGTGGATAAAAATGTGTCTGCATGTCAGGTTAAACTCACTAAAGTTGACCTGTTTTGACCCGTGACACAACCTGCATGACCCACCTATTACGCCATCTCTAATGCCAATGAAGTATTTGTTATAGCAACAGATTGTTTTGGTACAGTTATACAGTAGAAACTGATGGCCCCATAAAGGATATGACACTGATAACTGAATACATTGGTGATGTTGATTACATAAAAAATCGCGAACATGATGACTGTGATAGCATGATGACTCTTCTATTAGCATCAAATCCATCAAAGAGTCTTGTTATCTGCCCTGATAAATGTGGAAACATTGCCCGTTTTATCAATGGAATAAATAACTTTACACCGTAAGCTTGCCAGAAGTTCTTTTATTTTCACTTGCTGTATTATATTGTAGCTCTTTAAAGTTTAAACTATTCAGTAATTTTCAGGGAAGCAAAGAAGAAGCAAAATCTAAAATGTGTGAGATACAGTGTAAATGGAGAATGTCGGGTCCTTTTGGTTGCTACTCGCGATATTGCCAAGGGCGAAAGGTTATACTATGACTATAACGGGTACGAACATGAATATCCAACTCATCATTTCGTATAGGATTTTTACTCATGCCAATGTAGTTAGAATATGGTCAGCCAATGAATTTATATCTATGTTAACTTTTATTGACCTTTTTTCAGAGCTAAAAGGATTTTCTTTGCAAACATTTATGAAGTTTATAACAGTGTTTGTTTTTATTTTATATTCAGATCTTAAAAGCTCTAAATCAACAAGATTTTAAAAACATCTTGATAACCTCTTAATAAAAAAACACAACTTCTTAGTACAAAAATACGCTATGGACTCATCTTCCCTCAAACATTTGGGCTCCTATGCTCTTCCAAAAACTTCCGGCGTGATCGTGCCCTGCTTTCATTGGCGTCCCTGACAAGGCCGCGGTCTTCAACCATTTCTTGCCAAATTGCTACAATGGTTCGAGTTTCCATCAGATTTCTTCTTCCCCTTTTCTCTTTCTCTATCTCCCCCTATCCCATGAAATTGCTTTGAAGTTCTTTGCTGTAAACTTCTCAAAAGGGGATAAGATTGTGTCATAGTTCTGTCGTAGTTCTCTCTTCTTTTGCGTTTTGGTAGGTAAATTTGTTAAAAGGATTTTGGAATGTAGGTAATAGTAGATGAGAAAATTGCCCTTTTTCAATATTTGAAAAGTTAAAAATATGATATATCTATTTAACAATATTTATTTATTTAATATCAATTCCAACCACCATCACCACCCATAAGCGCCACCCGTCGCCACCATCACGATCATTGCTACCCACCATCGCCACCACCACCACCAATGGTGGTAGGCTTGCTGGCGATGGCGGTGGTGGTGCGATGGGGTTGGTTGCGCGACCGTTGGGTGGTGGTGTGCAACAATAGAGGTGGTTATGGGCGGTGGCGATAACGATGATGGGGTGGTGGCAGCGATGGTAGGGGTGGTGGCGACTGTGCTTGCTAGTTGTGATGGTGGGCAGTGATAGTGGTGGTGGTGATAGCAACGGTGGGGTAGTGGATGCATAGGCTGTAGGTGGTCATGATGGTAGGTGTGTGGTAGATGGTGGTAGTTGATTAGTTGAAGAAGAATCATACGAACTATTGGGGTTTTTTAGTAAAATCTATCTATAATTTCATCATTGTGTGAAGGAATTGTGAAATCCTACATAGGAATTTAAGGTATATGTGAAATTCTCATTCCAACAAAACTCCACCCACATAGCGTAAATGGAATGTTGAGTTCCAATTACCTTTAATCCCACTCAATTTCACGAACCAAATAACCCTATGGATTGTGAAACATAATGGCAACACAAAGTTCCAAACATGTTTAGGAGAATATATTATTATTTAAAAGGGGTATTTTCCTATTAAAGCTCGAGAGGAGAGGGGGTCGAACATATGTATGCGGCTTAACCGCAATGGTTTCCTTACCATTCCAGTCATCTTTGATTGAAATCCTCGTGGTCTTATAAGGAACAAGTGTCTTACTCTGTAGGTCGTTAAGTGATGGTTAAAAATATATTATTACGGATTTGCTAGAAATTACGGATTTGATCCTTGAGTCTGAAACTTACTGGTTTGGTCTATATTATTCTGAATTTATTGCAGATTTGGTTCCTATGTTGTCAATTAAATGTTAAACAATTCTTAATAACCATTTTGCCCTTTTTTTTGTCCATGTGGTTTGTAGCTAATTTCAATTTTGATATCTCAATGGTTTTTTTATTTTAATCATATTAACTAATTAAATTAATCATTTATTGTTACTTATTATTATTATTATTATTATTATTATTATTATTATTATTCTATTAACCATTATTATTATAACTAAATTAACCCTAATTAAAACATTTACTATTACTTAATAATAATTATTAATTTTATTTAATTAACCATTATTATTAGTTATTTAATTATATAACTTTTTTTTACTAATTATGTTTAATTATATTTACTTATTTAATTAACCATTATTATTACAACGTATTTTTAGTTAAGCGTTTATTATTGAAACTAAATTAACTCAAATTCACTATTGTTATTTAATCCTGTAATTGCTCGTGGATGAGATATGATGGTGGGCACATGAATGATGTACATTTTGGGACTTGAATGAATGCTATAGATATGTCTTTAATTCCAAATGTATAAAACAATTGGTTTTATCGAGTCCTAAACGGGGTATTATTTATAATCATTATTTAATTCCCTTTGTGGACACATAATCATCTTCTATCTTCTAATATAAATAAAAGACTAATTTGATAAAATTTATTAAACAATCTGAACCATTCATTTAAAAAAATATTTAATCTTGACCATTCATTTACTTAAAATCAAAAAATCAATTTTGACTTT
>JAUEJL010117508.1:0-12078 GCA_032274825.1 Drosophyllum lusitanicum | reverse complement strand
AAGGCTCGGCTCGTTTCGAGCTTTTAACGATCCGAGCTCGAGTAGCTCACGAGTAGCTCGGCTCGTTTACATCCCTATTCATATCAAGTTTTTGATTCAGGATGTATTGTTAAAACAAACTTTGGTTGGAACAGGGTCATGGATTCCGAAAAGATCTATTTAAGATGGTTGCAGATTTAAAGCCAGGATTTATCAGATTTCCAGGTTGAACTTTTTAGTTACTTTTGTGTGTGTGAAATTTCTTCATCAAATATTGTACACAGTAGTGATGCTGATTAGGAGCACCATACTTAAATGAAACAACAAACAATGACCACGAAAACGTGAAAGAATAAAGAAAACTAACATTCTTAGATTTCCATATTTTGGGAGAATTTCGATAAACAGAAGTTACTTATGGTGATAGGAGGTGGAGTTTCTACCCATTTACTTATGAATAAGTTAATTTAGGTTATGGGGTTCTTCGCTTTCTTTTAGAATGAAAGTTGCTATGAAGCCCCTACTACTTACTTTGTTTGATTCAAAAGGCGAACGGCCCAGGCCATTTTGGTTCTATATTTGTTCGAATAACATGCTTAGCCAATTCCATGCGTCTAAGCAAAAATCAATGTCGGGTTGTTCTGAGGCTAGCTAGAAGGAAGAAGGTCAACCCTTATCTCATTTCCCTCCTATCGGAGAGGAAATGTCGGGTTGTTTTAGCTGCGCTTGTTGTTAGCTTTATGCGTAAGAGGTCAAATAGAAAAAGTTAGCTAGAAAGGGAACAGGACAAAAGTCTTCCTTAGTTTCTTTTTAATACATTAAACCTACTAATTTTTCTAAAAATAATTTAATATTTTTAAAACTATCTATAGAAATGTATAATATTTTTAATCGTAATTGACACTAGTTCTCTATAAGAATTTTAAAAGCTTTTGACACAACATGTTAACAGTCAACCCGACCCATTTCCAGTCTGTACGAAATCTTAGCTGTATTTTGCCACCTCTTGAGATAGTTATTCATAAATATCTAGTAACCTTTTCCATAATCTTTTTTTATTCGGAAAATGGCATTAGGTGGATGCTTTGTTGAAGGAGAGTATCTAAGGAACGCATTTCGATGGAAAGAAACTATTGGACCATGGGAAGAGAGACCGGGTCATTTTGGTGATGTATGGTTTTACTGGACTGACGATGGCCTTGGCCACTATGAGTTTTTCCAGGTAAACCAGATACATTTTTATAACGAGTCAAAAGAGTAATTTTTTAACCGGGTGGGGTTGGGTTGACCCGAAAAGTTTTATATGGAAAGTATGATTACAAAATGTTATATTATTTTCATATAATATAACTTTTTAAATAAAAAGTTTTTCAGGTAAGATGGGCGGGTTGGGTTACGGGTCAAAATGAGTAATTTCTAAGTTGGGGAGGGTTATGGTTGACAAGAATCATTTTTTGTCCAACTTTTTGAATAAAATTATTAGAAATATAATGATTAGAAAAGATATTTATTTCAACGATAATCGAATATGCTGTACATTTATTTGGTAGTTTGTTAATCCAACAATTTTACATGATCTTTCTAATGATTTTTTTTTTTTTTGGTTTTGTTGTCCTTTTTTATTTCTTTTCTGGTCAGTTGGCTGAAGATTTAGGTGCAGCACCTATATGGGTATTCAACAATGGTAATATAAATCACCTTGTGTAGAAAAAAATATTTTTCTCTTATCTAAGCTTTATATTGAAACCTTTTCTTCTTTTGTAATCTTTAGGAATAAGCCATCAAGAATCCGTTGATCCATCCGTCATCATGCCTTTTGTGCAAGTATGTTCTAAAACACTTTATTTTTGCAAAATGACTTTGGAGGTTTATGTAATTAGAATACACTTCAGACGGCTTGCAACGTGTTTTCAGTTGAGCTAATTGTCTTGATTTCTACTTGTTTAACCTATTAGAGATGACATGTATCCCGAATTGAACCATTCATATGTAAATTGATTGAAATTGCAACCTTTAATTATTGTAATGGATTACCTATTACCTTCTGAACAATTATTATTTTTTAAATCAGGAAGCCCTTGATGGCATTGAGTTTGCTAGAGGTGCTCCTAACTCAACATGGGGATCTATTCGAGCTGCTATGGGTCACCCAGAGCCATTTGATTTAAAATATGTTGCTATTGGAAATGAGGATTGTGGCAAGAAATATTATCGTGGTATGCATGCACGCCTCTTTAACGGGTTTTTTTTAATGTTATTATCACTATGTAAACACATAAATGATAAATCTAATATATGCACTGCAGAAAATTACCTTAGATTCTATGCCGCAATAAGAAAAGCTTATCCGGACATCAAAATGATCTCTAACTGTGATGGATCAAGGGCACCATTGGATCACCCAGCAGATATGTATGATTTTCATGTAAGATTTTTTGGTCAACCTTTTTCTTTTGCATGGATATATACTTCATATGAGATTATTTTGTAAAAATCTTTTCTTTTCCTTTATTTTCTTTAATTTACTTTGTTAGATTTATGAAGGCGCAAGCAAAGTATTTTCTATGGCTAATACTTTTGATCATACATCACGCGTTGGTCCAAAGGTTTGAAAACTTCTCTTTATTTATTTTATTTTCGATTTATGAACTCATTATGTAAAAAGAAAAAAAAAATTGCATGTTGTGACAAATATTTTCAGGCTTTTGTGAGCGAATATGCAGTTACTGGAACTGATGCTGGTTTAGGAAGTCTATTAGCATCGATAGCTGAAGCTGGATTCCTTATTGGACTAGAGAAGAACAGGTTCCCACTTTTTCGAATATAAAAATGGAAGTATATGTTAAAATCCGGGGTTCAGATCTTGCATGAATCAAGTAAAAGAACTTCGAAGCATGAAAAATGCAACAAATGTGATACAATCATCATGTCTATATTTTCGCCCTTGTTAATTAAATTTATTTGGTGCTACTCATACAATACTTATAGTTCTCGTTTTAATTTTACTGCAGTGATATTGTCGAAATGGCAAGTTATGCTCCTTTGTTTGTGAATACCAATGACAAGCGGTATGTTTATTTTATCCTTATGCGACACCCTTTTCTTTAAATTTAAACAGATCATACTCCTTAGAAAAATACTTTTTCTCCCTTTTGGAAGAGTTTCAGCTAAAGTTACGTAGGTTTTCGTTACCATTACATGGTTTAGAGGATTACTATTTATTGCAACTTCCAAGTCGTAATAATCTCTTCTCGGTTTTGGTTGGATTGATAGTAATTATGAATTAGTTTACTACCCAGCTGTCAAATAATCAGTTTCAGTTTCATCTGGCAGTAACAAAACTTATTGTTTAGGATATATGAAGATTACTAGTTTTACCCCTGTTTTTTCCCGCATTTTCGTTTTTCATAATGCTATTAAAAAATAATTATTCATATTAAAAAATATTTATTTTTCTTTTTTAAATAGGTGGAAGCCAGATGCAATAGTTTTTGATTCTTCCCAGTCTTATGGGACACCAAGTTATTGGATGCAACATTTCTTCAAAGATTCAAATGGTGCAAGTCTTCTTAATTCAACACTCCTAGCAAATGCATCAAGTTCGCTCGAGGCATCAGCTATTGTGTTCCAAGATCCAGATGATAAGAAAAACTACTTGAGAGTAAAGGTAATTTTTTTGTTAATATTATTTTTATAAATAAAAAAGTAGTCTTATGCTTTGTCATCCATTTTAAATTGTTTTTGCCAAATAAGTACCTTTCTAAAGTTAATATTTAGTAAAATAATTGTTTCCCTTTAATAAAAAAACTGGCAATTTTGGTTTTTAAGAAGCTCAATTTGGCGAAAAGAGTAATAAGTGTTCAATAAAAGTAAGATTTATTTATCATATTGTCAGAGATTATGATATTAGAGGTCAATAAGAACATTATATTAAGTATTGTAAGACATCTTGTAATGGAAATGCTTGTGATTTTCAACATAAAGAGAAATTTATGTGAAATTTAAATTTTGAAATGCCCTGTTTGACCCTAGAATGTCAAATGTTTGACCACAGAAAGTCAGAATGATTATCTTCTGATGAGTACTCTTTTTTAGGTTGTAAACTTTGGGAGCACTACAGTTAATCTGAAGATATCAGTGGATGGATTGGATCCCGACTTACTAGAATCTTCCGGAATGAAAACCGTTCTCACCTCAACAGATACCATGGATGAAAATTCATTTGCCAATCCAGTAAAGGTACATAAACCTAGTATTTTTTTTCTAATTTTGTTAAATATTTCTAACTTTGAACGACAAATAAGCGTTTTCCTCACACATAAAAGATTGTTTTTAGTAAAGGAATCCTGGTCAAAATGCAGTGTTTTTTTCTTATTTAACATTTTAGTCACTGACCGAAATGTATATTCGTGAATAATTCGGACGTTCAACCAAATTTTTTCGATAGAATGGAGTATCTGTTCTTGATGCATTAAGGTGGCGTTTGTTAAAATAAATTGATATTGTCAAGAAATAACGACGTGTTTTTGTTAATGTCCGTTTTGCTAATTATACCTTTTTTTGGGTTCTATTTTAGTAATTAGATAATTATGTTTTGTGTTGATATGCTTATTTGCTAATTCAAGCACGAAAGGGACTAGTTAAAATGACTGACATGGCTCGTCATCTGCAACCGCCTATTACGTGCTTAAATTACCAAATTAGCACGTCAACACAAAGTATAATTACCAATACGGTACAAAACAGAACATTTGATAAAAGTATGTCGCTATTTTATGACATTTTTCTGAAAATAAACAAGATATATTGATAAGCCAACTCGGATGCAGATTACACCCGTCACAAGCTCACTCGGGAACACCGGAAAGAATATGGACGTCGTTCTTCTTCCGCATTCATTAACATGTTTCGACATATTAACAAAATCGGATATCACACAGATCATGACTACAACTGATGACAAGTCTTATGTTTACTCAATGTAACAAATATGTTTGTGTTAATATAATTAAATAAATATCAAAAGCTATATAAAAAGTTTGTTTTCACCTTTCTGCATGTACACTAGTGTGTTTTCAGTTTTATAAAAGGTGGCATTCGTGCAGCAAAAGTTAAAAGCTCATGTTTTAATGGCAAGTATGTGAACATAGAAAGGAAAACTAGCTTTAGCTAATAATGGAGAAAACTAAGGCCGGGAATTTTTGGGTTGACCCGAAACCTGACACGAATCCGAAACGGGTCAAAAGCGGATTAATACGAAATCGACACGAAAATAAATAAGTCAGGTTAAGGTCAACTTGACAACCCGAAAGTTAGCAGAGTGACCAAAATGAGTCGGTTGCACATTTTGTTTGATCAACTGATCGAGTACTAGTGTTGTGTTTGATCAGTTGATCGAGTACTAGTGTTCTGATTAGCTGAGCAATGTTATCTCAGTTAGCCGTTTGAGGTCAGCTGAACAACTTTTTGCTTAGCTATCCAAAGATCAGCCACTAAACCTTTGCTTAGTTGTCTCACATCAGTTGATCTACTATGTGTTGTCTTGCTTACTATACTTTCATATGTAAAAGTTTAATTAGTCAAATATCTTCTTACATGTGTTGTCTTGCTTACATGTGTTGTTCAATATAGCCTTAGATCTTCTTCATGTAATATTCCAGCGCTCTCAGTCTTGCTAAGTAGGACTTAGTGGATAAAATTCAAATCTTATGGAAAAAAATTTGAATTAAAAAAGATAAGAAGATCTCGATTCTTGAAGATCTTGGTCTAATCACGTGTTGGTTGACAACTCCATCCTTAATTAACTAAGTTATTGAAGAAACCTTAAATACAAAATCCATGTATTTAATGAGAAGATTTAAATATTGGGTTAGTATGTGTTGGGGAGATAATAATTTCAACCTAATAATCAAATCCGTCTATTAAAATACATAGGATTTGATGTTAACAAAACCAGATCTTTAGTAAAGACTTAGAATGAAGTTAAACATGTGTTTAACTTCTGATTTAAAAGTTACAAATTATAGAGTATCGTCAGAGACTTGCTAAAGTACTAAGTATTACTCGAAGACAACATCTGAAGTTCATCCACGAAGAATACAAGTGCAGAAGACCATTCGCTGATCAACTGAACGGTCAGCTGAGCAACCTTTTGATCAGTTAAGCATTTAAACCTTTAAGCTAAGTATACCCTTTTAGCACTTAGTTTTATTCTCATAGATATATCTAGGTCGATAAGATTTACACTTTTTTCGGTCAAACGGGCTGATCATCTGAACTTTCCATGATCTACCTTTATCATTCGAACCGTTTATGATCGACCTTTATCATCTGTCCATGGTCGATCTTTATCGTCTGAACTTTCTTTATCATCTGAACTTTCCATGATCGATTTTTGTTGTTAGTTCATCCTTCAACGATCTACTGAACGTTTCAACGTTTAGGTTGAGATAATCTATTATGTCAGTTTAGTACATTTTGTCTGGCTGAAGTCACGATATTTGCCCTAAACTAATTTATCAACATACTCTGTTCTATAATGTAATTTCTTTTTAGTCAAAGGCTGAACATGTGTTATTCTATTATGCCTTAGATCTTCTATATGTAAAAGTATTTGCATTGTTCGTACCTCCAAAGGACAAAAAGAATAGAACTTTACTTCTGAAAAAGGTTAATGTTACTTTCGAAGAGAAGATCTTGAAGATTTGCTCATTTACTCAAGTATGACTGACAACTACATATTTGGTAAAGTCAAATCAGAAGAAGCATGACTGTCAATAAAAGAACTAACATGAAAAGAGAAGTTTAGTGTTACGAGGCACAGAGGTATGGGAGATAATATTACTATATTAGCAAATGGGTAATCTTTCACACGAAAAGTAAAGTTATTTTATTCCTAAATAAAATAATATTACTTTTCACCACCTTGCTCCTATAATTAATATTATCTTTTATTACACCATTTGGTTCCCAACTTCCAACTTGTTGCCAATACTTCTATAAATAGATATGCATTCTCAACATGCACAAACACCGGAACTACACTCGCTGAAAAATCTCTCTCGAAGAACAAGCTTCAAGCTTTTAAGCAAGAGCAAGTTTTTAGAGTTAGCAAAAGTGTAGAAAAACTTGTTTATGTGTTGGACCTGTTAAACATAAGTTGTTTTAAAGAAGCTTGTATATATGTTAGACACTTTAGTTGCTACATTTTATTGTATTTGGAATTTTCATTTCCTCATATATGTAATTCTTGAATCATATCAATAAGAATTATATTAAAAGTATTAGCATGTGCATTTAATTTTAAAAAGCTTAAGTTTATATTTAACCCCTCTTCTACAAACATGTATTGTTGCGTACTCAATCCGGAACTAACAGTATGTAAAAATACAATTAAGTGAAAAGCATTTTCCACTTTGTAGTACATTTACACAAAAGAGCATGATGCTTTTCCAAAGCATGCTTTTTCTCTAACTACATTTGTACTTTGATGTGATATATTCTCTAAAGTCAAATGTACTTTCGTCTACGAAAGTCAAGGCTCAACACCATCGTTGAGCATCACTCTTCTCGGAAAATACATCTTAGCATTTTAGACGACTAATCTTCAAACTTGTTTATGTGTTGGACACCTTTAGACATTAGTTGTCTTAAGTATAAAATTGTCAATGTGTTGGACATAATTTAGTTGTCTTCTTTTATAGTGTTGGATATTCCGCATCCTTACACTTGTAATTTTTGATTCACATAAATAAAAATTATATTAAAAGTATTTGTTTTTCAAATAAATTTAAAACTTAAGTTTATTTTCAACCCCCGTTCTACAAACATACTGTTGTGTAGTACCTAATCTAGGACTAAAACTGGTATGTAAGCAGGTTAAATAATCAATAGATAGATTTGTTTTGTTTACTCTCTATTTGCTATTGCCCCTCACAAAATGGCCTCTTCATCTACTCTTACCAATGGTCTTCCTAATCTGATACTAACAACTGGCACCAAAGCGGTTAGATAATCAATATCCAGATTTGTTTTGTTTACTCTCCATTTGCTTCTGCCCCTCAGGAAATGTTTTCTTCATATGTTGTTACAAATATGATGCCGATAACGTTTCTATGTGGAAAAGTAGAACTCTCCTATTTTTGTTAACTCTTGATTACCACATGTTAGAAATTGTCACCGAAGGTCCCTATGTGTCAACTTCCATCCTTGGTGGTTCCGCTACCATAAAGATTGATCATGTTGTCTAAGACAGGGTTGTGAGAAAGCCACTTCCATAATGGACTGATGAAGACGAAAGGCTTGAGAACCTTGATGTAAAAGCAATGTCAACTTTAGTCTCAGCTCTGCCAAAAGAAATCTATCATCAAGTGGAGAACTGCTCTTCTGCCAAAGATATGCTGGAAACTCTTACTGTGGCTTATGAAGATACTAAGGAGGTGATGAAAAAACATGAGGTTGCTCAACAGAGTATATGAGTTCTTCTTTACTCATAGAAGTGAGAGTTTGGCTCAAACCTACATTAGATTCAATTGCCTTGTGAATGACCTAAAAAGGCTAGTATACATAAGAGCAACTATATACCGGTCAACAGGTTCCTTGACTCTCTTCCAAAGTCATGGGATTATTTTGTCATGGTTCTAAGACACAAAGAGAGCATTAAACAGATGACTCTTGTTGAACTTTATGTAAATTTGTTAAACCATGAGTAATCCAGTAAACAGAAGAAGATTGCAATGAAAGAGATGAAAGATGTGGTCAAGTGTATTTTGACAGCACTTGTCTCTAGAGGTGCAAGACTAAAAGGGCTTGCTGCTGTTGTAGGTGATAAATCAAGTGTTAATGAAGAAAATGTAACGCCCCAAAGTTCAAAAGTCTTCATAAATAAGTATTATAATTGATAAGAGGTGTTTATGAAATAGAGGGGTTAAAATTGCCAAATTAAAAGTTTACAAGTTGAGGGGTTGTTTAGCCATTTGATCAAAGATGTGAGTATATAAGCAAAGAACTTGACTTTTGTTCACAGTAAACACAAGACATACATACTTACATGCGTGAAGCATAACTTGATTCTCTGTTGAACTTTGAGCAAGAAAAACAGCAAGATTGAGCCTAGTATATCAACAAATCAGATCCTATAAGCAAGAGGTATGTATGGTTTGTTTAGTTTTGAAGTTTTAATGGCTTAAAGTGATTCAAAGCTTGAATCATGGATCAAAAGTGTTATTTTGTTTATAAAGATGTTTTAGAGTGTTTTGAGTGTGGAAAAACACTTATGTGTTGTTAAAAGTGTGTTAGAATGGATTTGATATCAAGAACAACAGTTGTGTTCTTCAATAGAATTGCAGGTCGGTCATGTAGGTGCCCTGTGTACGGGTTTTAAGACGGTGATAGGCCATGTAGCATGTGAGGTACACGGACCATGTATGGTTACACGACCCATGTAGCAGTTTTGCTAACCGAATTGGGTTAGGTGACTTGATGGTTTAGTGACCGGAATTCGGTCGTGAGGGGTACACGGCCCATGTAGGCTTACACGGCCTGTGTAGGCCCATTTTCAGCTCGGTTTGTTCAGTTTGTGATGTTTAGCCTATTCTTTGGTATATAGAGGTGCCTGGATACTCGACAGAATACTTTATTTGTTTAGCACAGTAATCAGATACAAGGTAAGTTTACTATTCCTTTTGTATGAGTAGTGTATAGTATACATGATACAAATTGTAAGTTATCTTTGTTATGCGATATAGCTATGATTTACATATATTGTACAACAGTGGTGTATAGCTATGCAGGCGGTATAAGTATGCACAAGAGCAGTACCAGGGTACACAGCTACGTAGGTGGTGTAGCTGTGTACCAGAAAAGCGATAGGGTATATAGCTATGCAGGTGGTGTAGTTGTATACCAAAGTAGTGGCAGGGTGTATAGCTACGCAGGTGGTGTAGTTGTATACCAAAGTAGTGGCAGGGTGTATAGCTACGCAGGTGGTGTAGTTGTACACTAGAATAGTGTTAGGGTGTATGGCTATGCAGGTGGTGTAGCTATACTCAAAAGCAGTAATAGTTTGAACAGTTTTGCAGGTATTACATCTTAGATGTGAGACATCCTGGGGAGACTTTACTCCTGTTATTTGATTATTTGTTTTCAGATAGTATGCTCACTAAACGTTAGCATATGTTTTAGTGTTGTAAGTTGCAGGTGGCTCAGGTTCCCGCAAGGGGAAGGCCCCAACTCCTTGATGGTTCGGATAGCTCCGGATAGTTTGAAAGATGGATTTTGACACGTCTTTTAAAAAAACTCGTTAACATGTGTAAATATAAACTAGTGTTTTGTAACTTTGATAACAGTTTTTGGTGTTAACGAAAGTTAAAGTATTTTATAAGATTATAGAAAAAGAGAGTGATGCTAGTGAAGTTGGTGATAATGAGGAGGAGGAGGTTGCTCAGAAGCTTGAAGTAGTGGTTGAGCAAGCTGTTGTGCAAAATAAAGAATATTAAATACTATACGGTGAGGAGAAGGTCGTCGCTGAAAGTCGGGAAAAATAATATGGCGGGATTTCTACCACGTAAAAGGCATTTTTGGCGGGGAAAAAGTGTCGAGATTGTTTTTCAAGAATTAATAAAGCAAGTTGTATCTCAAAACAATTTTTAAATTTTTTTATAGCAACTTGCTCTGATAACAATTGTAGGAACCTAGAGGGGGTGTATACGTTCTTTTACTTGGTTTACCACTTAAAAAAAAATAAGTTGTGTTTTAAAGATTGATCTTGAAGTTTATAACAACACTACAAATATTTGCAAAAAATAAAGAGAGTAGGGATAGAGAGATATCACCAATGTATAGAGGTTCATGCAAGTGTTAACAAACTTGCACTACATCCACTCATTGTCATCACCTACAAAGAGTTTGCTCCACTAAAACTTTTCTCTTTGAAAGTAGAGATAAACTTTACAACTTATTCTCTCTTTACCTTACAAGAAATAATTTTTTCTCTTGCAAACAAGGGTAAGATGTGTCTAACTTCTTTCTAATTCTAACGGCTATAGTTAATCCTCAAACTTCACTCTAAATTTTATACTAGAGTTAATCCACACATAACTATATAAATAAAATGATAGAATGAGACGTTGATTTGCTCTTCAAAGCTTTACACTCTTGCTCTTGCTCTTAATCTTGAAAGATGATCTTTTATATAGAATATGAGTTCACAAGAGCTTGAAAAAGTGAGGTTGCAAGTTTCTTTAAATATCTATAAAAGGGCAAAAGCTAATTTGTCTAGATCTCCACAGACGATGTCACTGTCGACCGTGAACATGCCATGGGGTGATAGTTCACAATTTTTGATATTTTGAATATGGACATTGCACTTTATTTTGTACTATACTCAAACATTTTTTGCATAAAAAATCACTAGAGAAATCATTTAGAAAAGTCTCAAGTTGACTTACCAAAGGAGTTTGAAATCTTTATGCAAATTTGGAAGGTTAAGAAGATTTGCGAAAATGATGTTGGATATTTACCACAAATAGAAGATGTTTTTCTAGTTTTGGTGTTGTGCATTTCAATAAAAAATTATGTTTAGTTTTTGTCACAATGAGAATTCATTTGTTTTATTATAATTTGTCTTATATTGCAAACAAGACAAATTAATAAAAGTATGAAGTATTTTTATAAAATATGTGTGACATTTTATAAAAGTTTGGATAAAATATTATTTTATAAAAGTTATTTGTGAGCTTATATTTTCCTTATCCGCCTTTTAAGACATCGTCTTTAATTGTCAAATATGACTTTAAGCTTGAGCGCGAAATATGATATTGTAGCTTAAGGACAATGCAGCGACGGCTCATGCACAGTAAGCTTGAGCGCGAAATATAATATTGTAGCTTAAGGACAATGCAGCGACGGCTCATGCACAGTCGACCGTGATTTTCTTCTTGTGTGTTTTCTTTTTTTCTTGTTGATTTGAGGTCTTGACTACGTTTGTGTAGGAAATCCATGCACGCCAACACCCGTACGCAGTGGAAGCAACGACATCAAAAACCGGGGTTTTCGGGTATTAAAACCGACATGCATGTATTCCCCAAGTGGGGATCGTGA